>VOMN01019708.1:0-18889 GCA_014899125.1 Orchestia grillus
AGAAACTATTTCAGTTATGATCTTTATTATTCAATACATGCTTCATCAAGATCAATTCATTTTTCTAAACGTTGATGCCAGCCTTTAAGCCCGTCTGTGTAGGAATGAGGGTCTTGTGATGTGAACCAAGTCGGAGTAGCTCTTTTTACGTCTTCAATTGATAGAAAATAAACCATTTTAAAAAAAAATTCAACTTGAAAGTGAAAAAATCGGATGGCGCCTATAAGGGCAGCAAGGTGGATGTCTGATGTTTTCCCATCGAAATTCATGCAGCATAGCTCGTTTTTACCGAGCACCGTGAGCGGGTGCATTCTTGTGGTGGAGGAAAATGCGTTGATGCAGCTTTCCAGGGCGTTTTTCCGCAATTTTCTTGGTTAGCTTTCTCGAAATGATTTCGTAATAAGCAGGCGCAGTTTTCTTTTTGTTCTCGAGAAAATCAATTAGCAAAATCCTCTTTCTATCCAAGTTTGAAAACTTTTCCTCTTGAACGTTCAGATTTTCATTTTACTGGCCCAATTCCAACTCGGACAGCCACTGCTTTGACTGAGTTTTGTCCTCGATATCATACTGGTAGAACACGTTTCATCGATTGTCCCAATTTTTTGCAGAAAAGCTTCACAGTCCTCATCCCACTTATTCAAAATTTAAATGAAAGATCTGCCCCCATTTGCTGCTGGTCTGGGGGCTACAGCCTATATGGACCCATCTCGGGAAACATCTTGACTTCCAACTGGCGGCGATGTGTTAGTGCTTGCATTTAAGGGTTCATGTTTGAATAAGTTATAACGTTGTGATACAAAAACGTCTAGAAGCAATGGCATAAAAATGTGTAAAACAGTTTGTAATTTTAGAGTTTTTTCACGAACTTTTTGAAGTCCCCTCGTGTCTACTTCAGAGGAGGTCTGACATAAAGCACAACGCGTCTTTCCGTACTCATCAGCTCTCCACATCTACTCGCTTTTGATCCAGCGTATTTCCCGTTTTACTGCGCACAAATCATCCCAATAGAATCCTTCATGTTCCAATATCTTTACTTTCTGCCTTGGCTGCAGTATTACTGAAACACTTCTTCACAATACGAACACCACGGCCCAAAGTAGCAACTATATATCTCACATATTTACCATGAGTTAATTGTTACAGAACCTTCGCTTTCTTGGTCACTAATTCACTTACAGCACCTCATTTTGACAGAAAACATGCAAGATACAAAAGCGAGGCACGCTCCTTCAAAAATGACGGTGTTCTAGTTTGTTTACAACTTCGTGCCACTGATTTAAAAGTTGCACGTATGCGCATGCCAGTATCGCCAACATTTCTGTCAAATTATAACTGTTCAAAAGCGAATAAGCTAATTTTTAAACCAAAAAAGGCTCATGAACAAAAGTTTGACTCGGGCTGTATGACGTCGAGAGAATTTCGCATAAGAAAGGTGAGGCTTTGCTGACGCAAAAAGCAGTGCCAACATTTAAGTGTGAAGGTGGAACTTAATTATTTTGGGGTGGTTTTTCTTCAGCTGATACTGGAAAATTATTTCTGATAAAAATTATTTGTGAAATACAAAGACTCTCAAGATTCTATACGAAAGCCTCAAGATTTTATATCAAAGTCTATGTTTATCGGCTCGAAGTCTTGTTCAAGGCCCACAATTCACATTCCAGTAGACAAAGACTCTTAACGTATGCCTATATTAGTGACTGCGTGGTTTCAAGAAAAAAAATTCTATGGCATTTGGTGAGTCCTGACATAAATCGAAAATCGAAAATTTACAGCGCCAACTGAAAGTTAGAATGAGTCGTCGAGCTTCTAAGAACCTCCAAGAGTTACAACGAATAGCAATTGAGTAATGAAGGAATGCTGAAACTACATTGAAAACTGTAGAAGACTGATAGAGGTAATAAAATGAGAGGCTAAGATATTGACTGATCATTTATAGTTCATAATATAATCGTGTTAACATTTTGTCATTGAAAAGATAAGTTTTTCACAATTTTGTGAAAATTCACCGGTATTTATTCCAAACGATTTATTCTAATTACACTCTTTTTCACGAACGAATAAGCGCATAAAATACCTGATGCTGCATAAAAAATTAGGACGTGAGAAATCAACGAATATATAAAGGGTGGTTAAATTGTAAGGGCCGATTTTGAATGTGAACGACACCTAAACGTCAAGTTTTTTCTGCATTTAATTTGACATTTCTCTATTTCAGACTAACTCAATTTGAACCATGGTAAGATACACAATCGAGCAACGCGTTAAAGTTATTCAGGTTTATTATGAACCTAATTTGTGTTTTATTGAAAATCAACATCGGCCCTTCAAATTTAACCACCCTATATATATATATATATATATATGTATATATATATATCCAATATTCAATATGAATATTGGAAGGAGTAAGCATTATTTCGTCGCTAATTAATTGTATGATGCGGACACACCCATATACTCTCCGGCCAACTGTGCCTGTTCCTAAGAACTCTATTTCAACTTCTTCTCAATGGATGTTAACGCCTTTTCAAATGTCCTTCAATCATTTATTCTTTACATTCATATTTTCTTTTGTTAAGGAATGTCAACACCTTTCATCAACCCTTCGTCATGATCCATTATGTTGCTATGACTAAATGCAACCTCATATTGTTTTACCAGTGCGCCGGCCGAATGGTTAAATATTGAATAGTTGAGAATGAGGAATTTATTTTCCTCATCTTCTTATGCTCAAGTGTTAAGCATGCTAAAGAATTAGCTTAAAAGTAGAGGAATTCGCTTAAGAAAAAAGAAAAACTAGGTTAAGCGTTCATTAGTTCAGTTGATAATTCAATAATGGTCGAGATTGGTCAGTAAACGTCATCTGAAGACAAGAAAAAACAGGTAATGGAAACTAAACATTAAATGCTGCTGTTTTTGAAATGGTCTGCTAGTTCAATGGCTGATCCATAAGTTTTTTTAGGAAATCGGATCCTCGCCAATCTAGACGTGCTGCCTACATGGAAACCATAACTGGCTTCACGCTTGAGCTGAAATGCAATATTCGAGTTCATATTCGACGGTAAAGAATCTTCATATGAGAAAAAGTTACGGTTTTTACTTTTTGAACTCATAAGTACTATTATGACTCACGGATGACAAATCAACATAAAAATTGTTCCTTAGAACAGCAAATATTTGGCATGGCCCATAGATTTTGTGTAGAAATACATTAACAAACATCCGTACTTGTCTTTAATTGACTAGGATAACCATCACTTATGAATAAGTCTTTCAAAAAGTAGTTTCTTTATGAAGTGAAGAAAATTTAGAGGACAGATGAAATCACAGTGGCATCAATTTAGCACACATTAAGTGTCACAGATGATGTGAGCTACATCCAGACCCGGTCAAGTCTTCCTTCACCCGGTCAAGTTGTTGCTTGTAACAAGAGGTTCACAAATGGAAAAAGTTCATCAGGTCTGCACTTCAGGCATTCATTTTTGTGTTACGATAAAAGCTGAATCATTATACGTTTCAATTTCCTTAGTATTTTGAAGGAATTTAGGCCCACTCTTGGATCTTGAAATAAGTCTCACTAGCAAACAGCTAATCAGATTTCGTTAACTCTACTTTATCAACAGTGAACCTTAGACAGAATTAGCGAATAGCATACAGAATTTGTATAGTGAGGGGAGAGAAACTTCCAGTGTCGTCTTCTGGAGCACATTCAGCGGTAGCAGCTTTTCTCGGTCAGCGACAAGTTACCGTCGTGATTTTTTTATTCTTTTCGTTACTGGTTCTGAGTTGGAGATGATTTCTGAAGAAAAATTCCAGACATCAATTCCAGTTTTTAACTATGAATTTTTTTCGACAGCTTGCTTCCACTGTTCTCACATAGTCATTCTGTCAATCCCGATGAATTAAGGTAATTTATAAATTTTTTAGATTTTTAAATAATTTGTGATATCGTCGTTCTATTCTGAAAGGTGTGATTAAAATAAAAATATATTTAAATGCAATACCGGAAGAGACTGGCTAATTTTCATTGTATTTAATACAATTTCATTGTATTACCTCGAAGGTGGGTCCCAATAGATCGCCTGTTATGGTCACCCAGGCGTGACCGGAGTTTTCCACGATGTTACCTGGCAAGGTAACGCCCCAGAGAGGAATGAAACGTTCACCTGCCCTCAAATCTGACGGAACACATGAATGAACTGTTAGCTGTACCATTTTACTATTCTCAGTAGATAGTGATGTATGTACATCAGTATTTGATCTAGATTTGTGCATTCTGCATAAGTTTTTCCTTGCTACTTAACATAAATAATGTCAGTACTTCAATATTCGCAGGTACAACACCGGCAAATAAATCACGTGCTATATGATCTATACGAACAATTGTGGTATGAACGCATTGAATTTCACTTCATTTTATCTTTGGGGCTTAGTATAGGGATACGAAAAGTAATAGCGGCATAATTTATGGAAACTTTGTAATGCATGTGAGGAAAGTGTTAAACCAACATTCATGAAATTGTCAAATTTTCGTGACAAACTTGTTTTTTTCTCCATTAGTATTCAAAAAAAGTTTTTTATTAGTACAGTTTATCATTCTAGGAATTTTGCCCATATCCAGAGCAACGTAAATTTTAACTTGTATTATGTACGCTTTAATGGATATCAGTTTTGCTGTTATACGAAGAATTATATATGAAGTTAGTATATCGAAATGTGAGAAATGGCTATTTTTTACAACTCAAATGTTATTTCATTCATCGCCAAATGATGTCTGTTTCAGGTATTCTATTTTAAAGTTTGGATTTTATTTCCTTTGCAAACTCCTGGGATAGAAAATTAGACACCTGTTACTAATATGGTATAGGGCCCCAACGAGTACGAACGATGGCGGTAATTCTGTAAGGAATTGAGCTTAGAAGTGTCCTAATGTACATTAGGTCGATTTTGAGCCACTGTTCTCGTAGTGCGGCCACAGTACGTGGACGATTATCTAGAAGTCTCACCTGTCGTTCTAGGTGGTCCCACAAATTTTTCATTCGGTTCATGTCTGGGAACATAGCCGGCCAATCAAAACCTCTGGCATATCCCGATTGATTGGCATGCTAATTAATAACAGTTTTAGCCTGATTCAACAGGTAGTTGCCTTCCGGAAAGATTAGCAAAGCAGCATGCCTTTCTACATTCAAATATTTTTCAAATGGCAAAACTTGCTTATCGAGAAGTTCAATGTAGCCATACCAGTTCAGTTTGATGGATAACTTCACTGAAGAACCCCCTTCTGTCTAGTTGAAACAACCCCAGAACATGACAGATCCTTTTCCTCCTCGTATTTCCCGTTGCGCTTAGGCTTCGTTGGAGGCTTTACGCGGTCTTCGATGAACACGACCGTGGCCATCATTGCTACAGAGACATAATCATAATTCATCTGACCATGTGACACTTCTTCACTCCTCTACAGTGTAATATGCTTGTACTTTTACCCAATTTAAACGAGTGCTCTTGTGGGGAGAAGTTAAATTCGGCCATTTACGAGCGATTCTACTTTTATCATTGCATGGAGTTCCCGAAGAAGAACGTGTTGAAAAGCAGCAGATGAAAAGCCATCATTGACGTTTCGTAGTAGCTCACTCCTTGATGCAAAGCGATTCCGGTCAACAATCCAGGACACTCGCCTGCGTTCACCATCGGCTAAAATTGTCTTCCGACCATCATTCTGCTTTTAACTGTAGGCACCAGATTGTTTTCATTGTTTGTTTACTCGCATAACAGTGCAGTACGAAACACCAGCGAATTCCGCTACTTCATTCCTTGGATGTTCCTTAGCCAGACCAAATGCAATAGCCCCTTTTTGATAGTCTGAGATGCCTTACTTTCGTCCCATCGTTCTGAAGCAATTAATCAGCAAGTCTGTACCTTGTTCACTCTAAATGTGGGCAAGTTTGTTCAGTCCTTGTATATAATTTAAACTTCGGTCACACCTTTGGAAAATGATTGTTGGACGTGGTAAATAACTGGACCAGGAAAAACAATAGATGACTAACTTCTTGTCCGGGGAGCTTATTTTAGTTAACTTGAGCATACTCAACGCTTGACCTATGCTTTTTGATAATAGACTACTTGTTTCCTGTAGAAAATATTATTAAAGCGAATAAACCCATAATTCCAACTCCAGAAACAGAAGACTTTCGTTAACCTCCTTTCTTGAGCTCAAGCTTTGTCACAGTGTTCTCCAAACATTTTTCAAGATGAATAGAGCATGGGGAGAGGGCCTGAAAAGTGATATGGCAGTATGTAAGTCATTTCAGAAATTTCGTAGTGGTGTTGTGAGCTTTGAAGATGTACAAAGTAGAGAACGGACGCACTCTCTTAACAATGAACGTCTTAGAGCAACTGTTGAACAAACACACTAAAATATCAAATGGAAATTTTTTAGGAACTTAGCGTCAGGGTTTCAACTGTCAGACCAGCTGAAGCAAATTGGCAATGTGAAAAAGCACACTTCGTGAAAAGCAATGTGAAAAAGCCCGAAGTGTGCAAGAGCATCGAGCACACTTCGAGAAAGTCAAGTTTTTTTACTCGCGTCGAACTCATGCAGGACTCATTTGTCGAATTCTGCCGGCTTTATTCTTGAGGCCTTCATCAATATTACGAAATTTCTGAAACCAGCTCCGTCCTGTCCTATCACTTGTGTACCCTTTTCCCCATGTTCTATTGATATTGGTATCTGGTTGAAAAACATTCTAACCAATTTTGAAACCATGCGAGAAAAGCAAACGAGTCTTCTTTTCAATGTTCAAAGTTATAGGTTTATTCACTTCAATAATGTTTTCTAGAGAAAATTGGTTCAAGTTACCAAGTACAATTTATAACTGTTACCGCTGAAAAGTATTCTGTTCGCCTTGTTATCATTTAACTAAAGGTTGTAAGCTGTTTACACAAGTTGTCCATAAAATGTTTGAAGAAAATATATGATTTTATATTTAATATCTATCATCTGTATTTTTCATTGTATGAGTAATTGATATACGGACTAAATTTGATGGTGATTTTATAATTATTGAAATATGTTTATTTATACTGTACCTCTCACATTCATCCTTTGTCCAATTATTACAGTAAAATCAGGAAAGTTCATAATAAAAAACTCCTGTTACTTTTTGAAATGATCCCTACCTTTAGGCTTTCGTAAACCAGTGTTCAAGATGTGCATCGAGCCTTCGGGCACCGTTGGCAGGATCCGTAGCAGCCTAATTACTACGCAAGGGGAAGTTTAAAACTGTCAGCTACTGCAGCATACACAGAAACTACACATGCTTTGACGGACTCCCGGGGCCTGATGTTCTCAGGTATTGCTGAAACACTCTGAGTGAGGACTCTATAATTTTGACGATTTGAAAGCTTGTTCAATGGTGAATATTTTCTCGTCGGTGAACGCAACCGGATCAAGACCACGAGTTATAAGCCGGAGCATCAACGAGTGACTTTTGAATCGTTTTGTTCGTCAATGTCAAAGGGGAGAGTTCCAAATTTATTTCTACCATGCGACGAACAGATTCTTTCGATACACCGTGCTCTGCTGCTATTTTCCTCGAGCACCTCTGGGCTTTCTTACCACCCCTGAGGCAATTCTCTTTTTGACTTTATGGTCGTTGCGGTTTATGAGCGGCCACTTCTGGTGCGATGTTTTACGCTACCGGTCTCCTCATATCGTTGGACCGTGCGAAACTACGCCTTGTTTGTAGAAATTCGAGCGCTTTCAAAATTACAGGCGTAGACTTCCCCGCCTTATGATGCTCAACGATAGCTGACTTTTAACCTTTGATTGCCGTGTTTAAATAATTTGTCCAACGAACAGACTAATGTTTACAATCAGTCAGAGTTGGTAGAAAACCCAATTAAATCTTTGAATATTAGTCTTGTATGATTTTCCACGGTCAAAAATAAATCTGTCGTAGAACTTGCGTGTCACCCTGTATTCTGTTTGGCAGCATCGGGGAGAGAAGCCTTTTCATGAATTTGAACAAATATTTTATGACGCACTGATTTGCATGAGGAAATTTAAGCTGATGTCATGGTTGGCTTCTGAAGAAAATTACAAAATGAGACAAACATTTCGACTGCAGTCTCGTTACAAGATGCCGGATAACGGTAAAATCGAATTTTGGATCGCTAGGAAGACGACTACATGCGAGTTCGAATATTTTGTGGTTGAACAATTCACGGGAATGGTCAAGTATGTGTCCTGATAAACCATTGCTTATGCAGAAAAATATTAAGCAATTAATCTTAAGGGGAAAATAATGCGGAAGAAGATGACAAGCGAAATGCACTGAAAATCGAAATCTCGATAGTGATGATTGTCAACTAAAAACTGAATTGAATCAAAAAACTTTATCACAAGCTAGTGGACTTTCATTTTCTATAAACTTTAGTCTTTATGTCGGAGCTATTATTTATTATGAGCTTCAAAATCACATGGAGTTATTAAATTGACATTAGCTGGTAAACTTGATTTTCTGTTAATGTAAATCTTCGCAGCAATTGAAGTTTCAAATTATGTTACTACATTGGCGGTTGAAGTATGAGTGGTGACTGTTTTTCACACTTTACTTGACGTTTTTACCTGACAATGCAATGAATTGCGAAAAACAATGAAAATTTCAGAATATAAATAAGTGCTAATTATGAAATAATAATGATATGCATAAAATTATTTCTGAAAATTACAGAGACAAAATTTTAGGAAATATATTTTGGAGTAAAATGTATTTGACATAAATTTTTCGATAAGAGCTTGCAGAAGCTATCGCTTAAAGTTTGTGGATCTATTGCTTATAATGAATAGATTAGATTAGGCAGGCGTTTGTTTGCGATCTAGGTATTCATCATACTACTACGGGTTTCAAAACCTAGATGTTCATACCATAAGTGCAGATATACTTGGTCCAGCTTCTCTCTGCCAGGAAGCCCTCGTAGGCGATAGCGATCGGGCTGCTGATGTGATAACTACGAACACAAAAACAAATTTACGTTAACAAGCTATCTGTTAGGAATGAAAACAAGCGTAATCAAAGAGTACAAGAAACCACCATAATTTTTGAGTGTTTTTTCGATGAAATCTATTATTCATAAGAATTTGTATGATCGTAGACTACAATTCACTAATTGCCATGCCCTCCACCCCTAATACATAGGTTTCGAATCGAACTTGATTCCTGATCGACTTGTAACTAGCATCAGTCTTTCCAAAATCGAGGAACTCTATTTTGTAGCATTGGATGAGGATTAGAATTCATCAGTGATGTATAAGGATGAGACCTGTGCATTTCTCACAGCATAAGTTGGAAACCTATAATATTTAGCTTCCTCTCATGTGAGAGGATAAATACTAGGAAACTGGAAAGTATTTTAATTTACTAGCACAAGCCACCGCTCAATGACCACGGTAGTTCGGCACCTCTTCGAATACTTTTTTGACATTTTAATTTACCAGCCGATTTCTAAATTTATTCTCTTGTCATATTTTAAGGATATTGTATTGAACTATGATGGATTACACATGAAGTTTTTCTTTGTTAGTTATCTCTATTGACGATGAGTAAAGTGTACGTTCGAAAGCTATGGATTTGATTAAACTTATACAGAAACAAGATGTTTCTCTAGGCCTTCTTAGTAACGTTTATTGTACGGTTGCAATTTTTCGCTACTAGGTCTATTCGATCAATTTCATTAAACTGATTCCCTTTCAATAGCGAAAAATTTTATAAGATGTTTTTATACATTTTTTCAGGACAGACCCTAATACAGTAAACGTAATTATCTTTTCAAATTTTATTTTTAAGGTTAAAATTTATGATCGTTCATATTATACAAAAGTTTGGTTAAGTTTCAGGCCGTAACGATTTTGAAATTACTATTTCCCTCACACCCTTCTGTTTAAAGTCCTCTGACATGGCGCATATGTCCGTAATTCATGTTGCCACGAGGGCGAAAAACTTGTGCTTCGAATTTCAAGTAGCATCAGTATCCCCAGGCCAGTTTATGGCCAGTTCAATTTTAGAAACGACAAATTACGCAAATCTCAACCAGTACAAATCTACATCCGTCAAATTACTGTTTATGTAAGCATAATTTCTTAGAATACGATTTGAAATTTACCTGGATTATCACATCTGAAAGAACACAGAATTATATGTGTGAGCAAGAGTTATAAGTTTTTACTGAAAATATAAGCAAGCGGAGAATTTAAAAAGCTATCGAATATAATACTAAAATGATCTATTAATTTCTCTAAGAGGAATAATCTATCCGTATGACTAACTATCCAAATAAATCAGCCTAGTAGATTGTCACTGATCATGTTCTCCATTTCAGTATATTGGCTTGTAAACTCATGTACTTGCTATTGTCTTTGTAATTATGTCCTGTAGAAGGCATGGGCTTCAATCCCGCAGTAATAGCTACAGTATTTGTATGAAGCAATGTATTTATCACTGGATTTAATGCTGCCATTCGTGTCGTAGGTGATGGCATTTAATGAATGAAAGGGAAGGCATTTGTGTATTATTCACATTTAATTTTCAACAAAGGGATCACAAATATTATCTTATATTTTCTTTTAAAAATGTGGTTGATTGTCTTATTCTAGATAATCATCTACTAGCCGTCGATGAATAATAGGGCTAGCTAGGTTTCTTTCTAATGATGAATAAAGACAGTAGAACGATAATTCTCTCAATTCTTGAGTAAGACATAAATTCTTCAATCGATTTCTAGTACATAAATTCGCCACTCATTTGAATAAATTCTTGCTGCTGAATGTAGACTGTAGACTAGCATACAAAGACAAGTAAATATCTTGCTCGCTATTCTCAATGAAAAACTTAATGACACATTTCCTGTGTCGAGCAAGCATTAACATATTTCGGATGAACATAGCTCACAGAAGCTCGCATCTCAATAATAAATTGGTTTCGTTGGCATCGAAGGAAAAACGTAAATTCAAAATAATTTGCTGCTGGAGTAATAAAGAGAAAGTCTACCGTTTAGAATCAATTAACATTTAATACATTTTTTATCATGAGGAATGCGAGAACATTTATTGCAAAAATTGCATCACCAAGGTAGGTACAATAGAAAAATCTTTTATAAAAAATTCATCTTTGTAAGAAAACAGAACTTTCGAATAAAGCAAAACTCATAATGGGTATCTGAATAGGCGAATTAAATCAAGTTTAACACAGGGAATCATTATGACAAGGCTGAAACAAAATAAATTCTTATTTAAAATATCCGAAAGTGCAAACGAAGTATTATCATTGAGGGTTGGCTTAAAGATGATAAAATAAAATACATACTAGTAATTTTATTCAATATCTATCAATTAAATGCAACTTTACAACTTCAGCAAAAATTGAATGACTAAATTCTAAGAGCTCCTATGCTACTATGCGGTGGGTTTGTCACCAAATTTTCGGTACGGACAGCTACTACCCCTTTGGGCTCATCAAATCACATTCTGAAGCGGCCAACAGCTTCACTATAATATGTAGTCTGACACTCCTACACGTTTATTTATAAATCACCCAACAGCGCAAAGAAAACGCATTTTATCACAATATCGGAAAAGTTGCTGGTACAAAAATTCTGGCGGAAAATTATACGGATGTTATTCTGCGAATAAAATAGATACCGGATAAATGAATAACTATATTATGATCGTGATATGTAGTTTCCGAAGCTGTCGGTACAGGAACGAGTAGGAGACGCTGGCTGGTTCGTAACTTGAGACCTTACAGATTAACTTGCCTATCTTGCAGACTGTATATGAGTTCCTGTATTTGATGTTGGAACTGTGTTTACACCTTCATTGCGCATAGTTTATTTACAGCAGCTACTCGGAGTTACTGCCATGCCGGGACGTCCATGTGCTCCGCTATATGATTCTTTAAAGTTCTTACGTGTACGAACGCATTCCACGTTAGGTTACTTGCGATTTCTTGTCACGCTGTGACGCCCCTTCTTACTCGTGGCAGATCGGTCCGACGTTCTGACCCACTTGTTTTAGACAGACATTACGGACATTACAGACTCCACGTCCGATGAATTGGCCAGGTGAGATGTAAATCAGCAATTAATTCGGGCAGTTTATTTCGTGGTGTTGGCCCCTCAAAGGCCATAGGTTGGGCCATAGGTAATAGAGTTAGGTTAGTTAGATTGGTCTATCCTATCTTGTGGGAGCGGCTGTCCCCAGGGGAACACTGTTAGGTTATCTCAGCTCTAGCTAGGCCTTCTGGACTTCCATCTTTCGTGCTCATTTGGCTTCTTCCTATTTTCAAGCCTTGTTCGTTGATAATTCGTTATATTTTAGTTTTTTTCTTAGCTTTTTGTTTCCATACGCAGAGGTTCCTGTGTAGGACTACACCTTGTGCATATAATTTACGTTTTCCAAAGTCTGTCTAAATGGTCCCAAATCTTTCGGTGCGAGATTGGGTGAGTTGCTAAAGTACTGTCATCTTACTACTACTACCAATATTACTTACGATAATAGATAAGGTCCCTTTTCATACTGTGTATAACTATCATTTCTTTCTAATTTGCTGAAGAAAGATACAAACGAATTAAGTGGGTGCTGATGTTGGTGCACATAATGAAAAACACGTCGCTAAAAATACAGAATAAAACGTCAAAATACTGTTATTTACAGTGTATACACACATATATCGCAGCTCATTTTATCTTCAGAGTTGCTACTATGAAGAATAAGTTTCTCATTGAAGTTTATAAACATTGCACCTTCTTTCAGCATGCCTAAGTCTCACAAAGTGGATCTGTCGCCTAGGAAACCAATAATTAAGCTGAATGAACAAAATGATAGCGTTAGAATGACGGGTTATTATTTGAAGCTTGCTAAAAGAGTCGTCAGAAAGATTATTAAGCTGTACAAAGACACTGGAGATCTATCGCTCCTTGATGAAATAGATAGACCTAGAAAAACATCCCTCCAGGAACCCAGAATCGTTAGAAGACTGTCTCTAGAAGGTAGATTCAAATCAGTATCTGTTATTTTGAGGGAAGTTAATGCCACTAACGACATGAATGTGTCATGGAAGACTTAGAGTAGACGTTTAAATAAAATAGAAATGAACAAAACTGTAAGTAAACAAATTATGTTCACACGATCACATTTGAAAAAATCTCAAGAAACCTCTCATTAGCAAGAAGAATCAAAAGCTAAGATTGGCCTTTGCGAATTGATACGTATTAAAGAACCACAATCAGGGGTTAAACATTTTTTCAGAGATGACAGCAAATTCAATTTATTTCGCTCTGATGGGAAAATATTTGTAAGAAGATATAACGGTGAAACATTAGCCAGCAAATGCAGGAAAAATAGCTCCATGGCATTGCCATGGAGCTTGAAGTGTTTTCCAGTCAAGGAACGACACTTCTTATCCGCTTGAATACAAGGGTAAATGCAGAAATATATAAAAACATGATTCAAGATCATGTCATTCCTATAATTCAATGCAAAGTGTACAAATGCCATCTTTATGTAAGATAAAATGCTCCATGCCATAAGGCTAATTCCGTCAAGGAATGTCGGAAAAAGCAGGAATTGAAAGTTATGGATTGGCGACCCAGAATCTAGACCTGAATGCGATTGAGAACTTTTGGAACCCTGTGGGAACAAGTGTGATAGTTAGCAATTCAACAAACATCAATGATATAAGACCAAAACTTCAAGAAGAATGGGGAAAAAGTTTTCCGCCAGAATGTCTTCATTTCAATGAATCTCGCAACAGGAAGTGTACAGCTCTGACAGATAATAAGGGTTTATTCACAGGATATTAATGAGATTGATGTAGCTTGTTGGATTTACAAATGTTATGATCTGCTCAAGCGAATTTTTCACTCCTTGCTACACAATTTTAGCCCTTCATTTTTCATTATGAAAAATTGATTCGCTCCTACTTTTTCCTTCCTACAGAAACAAATAAAACCTATACGCTATATTATGAGGTGTCTTAACTATTACCTATGATAGTTTCAGCAAAAACTTAATCCAAGTAATCAAGAAATCTCAACGTTTAAAAAGTATCCACTTTTTTGACCGGCTGTGAATAAAAAATTCATTCAAAACTTACGCATTTTTGCAAGAACACGTGCCGTGGAAGGAGTTGGCTAAAAGAAAGAAAGCTTTTGCTTTACAAGAAGATTTTTGCGGTGTTGAGAATGACCGTACGATACCTAAGTGTCATATGAGCAGAAGATCACTGCGAGAGTTTCCACCATCATTCAAATCTAGCTCAGAGTCTTCCCATATTATTTGTGAGTTCAGGCTTTTTTAAATTTCAATTTCTGGAAACTACATTTTTTAATAAAGGTAAATCATTTCCCCCGCTTATAACTGATTGGGAATGGGATTAGTGCTATTGTTATCTCTTCTATTCAGCATCATTGAATTTTTTACTCATTCTCTGTCTCAATGTAGACTTTTTCGTTTATATAGACCAGATATTGTTCAACTACAAAACATTTCGTGGATGTTATTGCTCATTTTTTTAACTCGTCCTTTTCGTCGAAAGTTGTACGACGATTCACATCTTACTTAAAGATGAAACATGATATTGGACTACGAGTACATCAATGAATCATTTCGGACAAAGTGTCTATATGCTTACAGTTTGCCGATGGCAACGGACGGGCCACACTGTTGCGGCAATTCGGCGTCGATGAAGGCGGTCATCCGCAGCTGCACCCTGCCGCCCACCTCAGCGCGTAAGCTACACACAACGAACAAGCAGTGCATGATGGCCAAATTCTCAGGCTTGACTGCAAGAGTTAGTAATTTTATCGGAAGTTTTTCTCAAAAATACAGAGATCTTACCTTCACTTTCCTCGACACATGTTTTCGTGCGTTGCTCTGGTTATACATGTATACCCATAATCTGAAAATTACCCAGGAGAAAAGTTCAAACTTGTCACATTCTGTTTTAACCGAAAAATAGATGGACTTTAACAGCAAGCTGCTCGTTGTTAAACTGAGTCAGTAAGCTCCTTGACGAGTGCCTCGTAGCGAACGTAATTCGGTTGAGCTAAGACTTCCATTTTCTTTACTTTAATGCTGTTGGGCATTGAAACATATCGAAACTCGATATTCATGTAAAAAACAACATTGGCATTTTTCTTTTAAAAATCCTGACGTGAAGTTACTTTTTTTCAATTCTGAAACATTACTGCACTCAGTAGTGGCCTGGAAGTGCTTTTTCTAACCGTGCGCTTATGTAAGTCTCGTAGAAAAGAATAAGTTTTTACAAAACTCATTCTGTACGTTATTTTTGTATTCAAAAACTATTAGCGATGAAAACCACGGTAAAACTTAAATGAAGACACTAAATTAGGATTGTTCGTTTGAATTTGTATTAACGTTATTTAAGCCCTAACTTTTACTGTTCAAGCATAAGATATACAAAAAAGCAAAATTTCCTAGAATTTTTCTTAATACATCTGTATTTAAAATTGTACCGATTGGTGCGTTTGTTTCACATTCGTTTAGACTACTCTGACTACTTGCTGCTCGGTGCATATATAGCTTTCTGTACATTTTTATTAGGTTTTGTGTAATCAAGTAGCAAAGCTTAATAGTGACCTCTACCACATCTTAATATAAATGATCGTAATATGAACAGAGTAAATAGTATATCCATAAGCAAAAACTGTCTCAGAGACAGGGTTGAAAAATGAATGGTCCGCAACTGACAGACGGGAATCATTCGCCATTTTTTCCTCCATTAACGAGCTATCAAGTCGAAGTATCGATGGTTTGCGCCATTAAATGCAAATAGTCGTATTTATGAAATAACAGAATGTTTCATTCGAATTTTTAAATTATCATATTATGGGAAAATTTCCCGTTACGGCATAATAGCCTCAGTGAGTTTTTCGCACTTCCAATGAATTCCATCTTTTATGTTTTAAACCGAAGCGGTTATGAGATTTCTCTCAAATAAGACTGTAGTTGAAGCAAATGGCGATCACCAGGATGTCCAGGATGTATAATATGCAACTGTCGAGTCAGAATCGTAGGGAAATTTTAAAGTTTAGTGACAATAAACATAATTACAATGTTTCAGTTCAATCGTGATATGATACTTTCAACAGTAATTTCTTAATTGCCAAATGCATTGGACGTAAGCGTACTTCAAGGAAGGAACCTAGTGATTGAGAAAACTTTATTTTTTAAATATACAAATAACTTGTGAGAGTATAGTCTATTGAGCCCGTTTTACAGAACCTGAAAGCGTAAAAGCTCTTGCCGATGACAATATTGTGATGTTTGGCTGGAGTTCAGGAATTCGTAGATTTCGTACCGTCGCTAAAACGATATGCTGTTGACGTATGTTCTCTCATGAAATATACCCTAATTGATAAAATTAATTTAGAAAAACAATTTTTGGGTAACCGAGGGTCATTCAGAACCAGGGATTCTACCCAAAACTTCTAAATAGCTAGTGACATTTGCATCTTCATTCTCATGTGCGTATACGCCGCCTCACATTTTGCTGCTTGCTGCACTGTACTTCAATGAAAGTATTACTGCAGACTAATAACATTAAGTACCCTACAATTAGTAAAAATGTAGTACTCCGAGGAACTTCCAAAAGTACTATGAGAACGTATATGAAATGAAAACTATTATTTGGTACGTTTCAGCCAGCGGTGAAATTTTGTTTAGAAAATTTCAATCAGTATCAGTCGCTTAAGAAAAGAACTTAACTCAACATATAACACCAAAAAACAACAAAATTGTATATCTGAGAAAGGAAACATTGTGTGTGTAGTGAGAAATCTCAAGTCACTGCTGAGATGTATGGTCATAAAAACTTGATATACTTCTGAATAAGAAGCAGGCAAAACTTTGTGAAACCCTGTAGCTGGGGACTCCATTCACCTGCCAGAAGTTGAAACCCTCTGTCCAGCGGGTACGCAGACGGAGCAGGGCAGCGTGAGTACCTCGTAGTCGGAGCTGGTCTCCAGTTCAACGCTCACCTGCACGCAATGAAATTATCGGGCAACGGTGATGCCGCATGACAAACTGGGATCAAGAAAACCTTCTTTAATCGTGTCAAACAATTGTCTCAAATTATTCAAAATCTCAAATATCCCAGTCCTTGGTAGGTGTTATGAAATACACGATCTTCACAAACATGAGTCATAAATATAATTAAAAAGAATTGCGAGGAGAATGAGCGTCAAAAATAGGCAGAAAGCTGTGATAAAATATGCTATGTAAGAAAAAACGACCTGTATTCAAAAAATATCCAGCCAAAATTCTGCGTGTGTATACAAATAGAGCTTAGGAGGCGTACTGTGGTAGTTTGGTGTTGTATGCATTACGAAATGCACGTCTATTGGTGTATATACGTAAACATGTTTGTAGCAGGCTATATTCTAGGCCAACTACATCCAATGCCGTGCGAGGGTATGCGGGAGGTGCGTGAGACAGTGTGCACATTCTAAACGTAGGCAGTGACCGCAAGCGCGGACGAGCATTCATGAGCCGAGCTCCGGCACAGCTAATTTAGCAACGCCGAGCGTGGTGTGCTAGTGCAGTAATGAAATACATCTCTAGCTCGCGCTAACGAGGGAAATTCCAAAGCACAAGAATTGAGAGACGTTACTAACAAGCAACGGCCACATACCGAACTGTAGGCCGTAGGAACGCGTTTCGATGAAGTACACAAGAGTCGGCATCGCTGCAGTCTTGAGAGTAAATGAGGCAGTTTTTGGAAATAGTACCGTGTTTGAGAGGGCAGAGACAGAGGTCGGATAGCGCGTCGGATAACGCGGGGCGTTAGGCTGAGACTGTTGAGCTTGGTAAGGGACTTGTAATAGGTCCGAGAGCTAGAATTTGCTGGAAGTTAAAACTTGCAAGAACGAGGAACTTAGTTGTATTCAAATTAACTTTTATTAATATAGCGTTTAGTTTGTCCGCCATTAAATATTGCGATAACTTACCCAAAGCAACTCATTTTGTGGACGGTCAATCCTCTAAGACATTAGAGAGCCGGTTGTTCGCTGCTCGATAATGAGCGCTCTACTCGGTTATCTTGCACTACTTACTGTTGGCTAAGTTCGTATAGAACTGGACAACAATTACGGGTGTCGTATCATTCCTTGATGTTTGCTGAAGAACTTTATCGGGCTTATTTTCCGTCGAGTTCACTGACAATCCAGATGTGAGTGGCTGTTCATTTATTCTCTAAGTCCCAGAAGGCAGAAGGGCGCGGTTTTGTTGAGTCACAGATTTGTGGATTTGAGAATAAAACTATGAGTTGTACCATTCCGTCACCATACTGACTACGCGTGGCTAATCTTCCAACTCGTTCGTTCTCTGGTTAACGAAGCTCATTTGAACGACTATGCTGTCACTTATTCAGGTGAACTTTGCTGTTCTCTGTAGTTCGTACCACCTGACTCATATTAGCTATAATAAATTAATTTATGATAAATGGATTAAATACTAGTTTCATTCCCCTTTCGGAGTATCGTTAGATCTCTGCACGTCTTGACTTCTTGGCTGAAACGCTACCTAGAAGTAAATGTGGAAAATCAGTTTGCATATCGAGCCAGATCCGAATAAAATATAAATTGAAGTAAGCGTACTTCTGGCAGCGACCGTACAATGTACATTGTATGAACGGATACGACCACAAACCGCATGCTAGAAATTGTACCGTACGAACCTCATACGAACCTAAGGTACCCTATTAAAAATTAAGGACGTATCACCGATGGATTAAGGCAGACATGGTGGACGAGGGACGCATCAGAGGTGGAGCGGCCGTCTCGGCCTCAAAACGCTTCCGTCGCGCTTATATTT
>VOMN01019710.1:0-10929 GCA_014899125.1 Orchestia grillus
GATGGGACGAGGAGGGACCATGACACCCAATAAGCCAGCGAAGATGGGACGAGGAGGGACCATGACACCCAATAAGCCAGCGAGGAAACTAGAGAGCAAAAGACACAAGCAACTGAAGTCGGCTGTGCCAAATAATCGCTGAAATACTGCAAATAACGTGCGAAAATAGTTAAACTTAAAAAGCTGCGTACTGAAACTGTATCAACTGCATGGGACATAAACCAAAATTTTATTCTCAACGAGTAGAAGGTTAAAAACAGGTGATAAATATCACTCTTATTTCGTCGTCACATTTTTTATTGAAAGTTAGATGTCAGCTCGAGGAGCAGGATCGTCGTGTCCCACAGAATTCTAAGTTGAAGCCCAACGACCCAAAGTTCAAGGCAGCTCTGCCAGCTGACCTGCTCGAGACGCGCTGCAATGCTCCTCGCTTGAGATGGCTTTCACTTGTTCCAGCAGTGATACAAGCGGGTAATATTTCGATTAAGATCGAAAGGAACATCATTGAATTTGTCTAACTAATCATAGAAAAGGAGAGATAAGTTCGTTACAAGAGAACTAAAGCACCTTGGGAACACAGAACTACTGCAAAGCTAAATCGTCTATGCTATCTGGACCTACATCTTCTGAATGCCCACCTAAAGGCGATCTCTCTCGCCGCACATCTCCAAAACGTTCACCTGAACTGCGCTGAACCGCAACTATTTTTGTCCCAAGTTTTCCACTCACACTCCATCATTCTCAACTAGGTTTCTTCAAAACATTAGTCATAATCAAGGTTCGTTATAATTGAGAGCACGACTCGTACTGTAGCTGATCAGAGATTCATACCTCCAGTTATCACAGAAACACAGTTTTGGTAACCTGTCTCCTTTCGTAGGCTAGCAATTTGAGCATGAAATTAGCCCGTCCATCTTACAAGACGTTAAAATCGCTGTTGAAATAGCGTAGCACTACAGAAGTCACTCATCCTAGTGCATGGTCATGCTATCGAGAGTCCATGTCAATGGAGGCCCTACAGATAATATTGCTAAGAGATAATACTATGAGTGAATTTCAGGACCTCTTGTTGGGCTCCATGGTATAGTTCTAGGCTTACAGCTGGGAAATAAGGGTTCGACTTCCGGCTGGGGCAAACGGATTTACACGGAGCCGCGGAGTGCTTCCCTCGGAAAAGGAAGCTAAACACGTTCACTGCCACTTGACGCACACGTGCGTCCAGTGATATTTTGACAGTTTCCGCTCGACTGTTGCATAGCTACATTTAAATTGCGTAACTAACTTAATCAGTGAACCTAACATTCGTGGTCGCAGCAAACGTGTTAAAACTCGCTTCACTCACGCGTCACTACGTACTCCCACTGAAAACCAAACGATCTACTACTGTATGTCTAAGACAGTGTTGGAATTAATAAAGTTTCTATCATAGAAATAATGTGTTCAGGGTTGAAATTTCGGGATCCGTGAGTATTTTCGTCCCCATTCACGAGGCTAAGTCGTTTTACATGGAAAATATTTTGGCGTCTAAGAAATCGCCTATAAAATGCAAGTGTCACCCTCTTTCTCTTAGTCCTACGCATAGCAACACTCTTAACACTAGGCTCCATGGTGTAGTGGTTAGCGTGATGGCCTCACAGCCGAGAGGACCAGGGTTCGAGCCTCAGTTCAGGCGAGGTTTTTCACGTGACCACGGAGTACTTCCCCTTGGAAAAGGAAGCTTAAATCACACATTCCTCATATCCCTCACCACACCAGTAGTTGTAAGGCATTGAATATCCAACGGTAAAGCGTGTTGGAAGTAATAAAGGTTGTTAAAAGATCATACATCATTCTAACGCCTGGAATAAATTCCATAGTTTTACACGAGAAAATATCTTCAGACATTAAGTCACACGAGAATGTTCTCACAAATCTTGAAACATGCACTTTGAATAAGATGACTTGACTAAAAGAAGTTAACCAAAACCAATGAGAACATAAAAATACGTACACATACCAATCTACCAATGTCTAAAACTTAAATTAAGTGAACAATGTCTCTTCTAGGTAAATTTAGTAATGGTCATTTCTCATTATTTGGCTTTAAATGGGGAAATATTAATAACACAAATCATGATAATATACCTGTAGATTCTCATTTTGATTCATTTGAACTCAATATTTGTCCTTAAAACTTTGCTACACTCCCGTACTATACAGACGGGTCCTACATTCAACAAATTTGCCGACATTTCAGGACTGCGTTTGCTCAGCAACCTTCCCTGAAAATTGGACATACTTCAGTCGCAGGAAATGAGTGCTCGCTCGAAATTATTGCAGTCTTCCCTCGCCGCAACGCAGTTTTTTTCCCAAGTTTCCTTCTACCGCAGATATCTGAACAGAACATAATAGTACTCGTACAGTGATGTATTCAAAAGTGAGGTAAGTGGTGCGCAGTACAGTGCCAATATGTTAAAGAGGTTAAAAGGAGAGTCGGAAACGTTTGTTTGAACGTGGGTCGGAATCATGAAGGGGTAAAGTATAAATGCAATAAGTGAAGAGTAAAGTAAATATACGGCGGCTACTTCGCGGGTTTTTGCCTACCGCTGGAGGTTCTGGAACTTAAGTATTTCCTACATTACCCCAAGGGACGACTGGACAGCACTTGTCTGGCCACAGGGTCTGGACCGGCGTTAGTTAGTCCAAAGCAGAGCATGGGTAGAAAGCATTTTAGTACTAGCAGAGGGGGTTAAATTTACTTCCCATGCAGGCATCGCACCCGCTTCGCACACAAGGATACTCCTGTAAAGCACGTCACATACAACGTGTTGATTTTCATACGAGGCTTATAGCACTTCAATTAGGATTTGCGAAAATGGTGATTTTATAACACTTGGTTGCAATTACTGTCCGTTAGACGGACTCATAGCAATTTCAAAGCCTATTAGTTATGTTACTGCCAACACTCCCTGAGTTTCACGCCCACATAAAGAAGTTCAGAGAGGACAATGTTTTAAGCTGTGGCACAAATTTTAAATTGACCAGCATGGAAAGAGAGAGATCTGAAAGTGTTTAAAGATCTTCAAGTTCTTATCAAGTATGTTGCATCGTGAGAGAAATGCAAGCAGTCTTTTGATGTTAAAAACAGTAGAGAGTACTTCATCGAGATCTCTTTCGTCACCGTCGCTATGTCTGCCCCGTGGAGGTGGAGGAAAAAATTCCCCCTACCGGAGAAGAGTTGACATTGCACCAAAGCGTGCGGCACCGCCAGAAGAACCCGACAACTGTCACATCGTGGCTGGGGGCGGCGCTCCATCAGATGGCCATGGATAAGTCGGCCGTGTCCAATGCGTAGCCGACATATAACTTCTCAAGGTCGACAGTGCCAATAGGCACTGTCTATCCCATTAGAGTATTGTAGATTTGATAGTTTTCAATTTGTTATCTTGTTGACCATTTTATAGTAGTTGTCATAGTGTGAGCACAGCTGCCTTAAAAAGTGGGCAGTAGTCGGTGGGAGGCACCCCGGAGTTTGCCATTGGGTCATCTGACTCAGCAATAGGATTTGCTTCTGCATCGGCCCTCTCATTCTCAGGGACCCCACATGGGCTCGCACCCAGATTTGGGCCTGTTTTGGGCTTCGACCTGTTATGGTAATCTGATAGTAATTTCACGGTGGTAATCTGATAATTTCAAGCGATATATGTTGAACTGGTAGCAGTACATGAACATCATTGTGGCGTGGTTAGGTCGTACAACAGATTAGACCACGGAAGAAAATCAGTAGCCATTAGCGTTGGGAAAAACCCTCGAACTCTACTCGCATAGAACCCTTTAAAATCTAGAAAATTGTTTTATAATCTCTTCCATCAGAAGCCAGCTTACAGTAAGGAGTATGAACACATATGAATATCAATCAGTTACCTAAATCAAAACCTAAATTTAGGTTGCACATACGACAAAACTTGCAATCCATAAATTTAAAAAGATCAGGTAGCTACGACCTAAACTCAGGACAAACGTAAAATAAAAAAAAATTCAGCGCAAAAATGATGCAAACTGGATTTGACTGCTAACATAGAATAAAATGACACACATTCACTTGAAGTGAAGTTGGTTGGATATAAAGAAGGCACAATTACAGACGCAAGCCTAACAGGCTTTCACACCTCAGCAAAGCAGAGCACAGAGCAGCAAGGCTGGTGTTGGGTGTTTGATGGTACAAGCATGGAGAGAAAATATGCACTCGAGCAAAATTCAGTTCATGCACTGTGTCATTATTAGGCACCCAATCAGTGCCTAAACTGAATAAATCTAAGTTCACTAAATATATTTAGTACTCGTATGCAATATCCTTCAACTCTACGTTGGACTCGACAGACAAGGAAAGACGAGCATACAAGTAAACAGAAACAAAAATATACAGTTAAATTTAGGTATCTTTCTGTCATGCTGGTAGTGAATAGAATTCCACGGTACGTATTGAGTCAATGCTGCGAGACCTCTCTCGCTTGCATCGAACTCCGTCCAGCACTGCGCCAAGTGACAACGCTTGGCTGGACCGCGCCGGGTCGACGGTTCCATAAATGTTGCCATTTAATGTAGGGAATATCTTCCTGCTGCAACCGGGGGTCGCCTACGTGAGAGATGCGCGAGGCACTTGTGGGGTTCGCAAGACCACAGAAAATGAGCCAAATGGCCGACAGAATTCAAGAATAGTAGTGAGAGAATAATTAATTTAATGTAATCTAAGTAGTTTACAAGGGACTCCAAGTCGCTGACTCCGCAACGCAAGCGGTAGCATGCATGCATCCTAGAGGTCGTGCATACAGAACAATGCAAAGACCGCACGTATTCAACGTATTTTTCGTGTCTAGAGTGGAATCATTTGGAACGAGGTAGAATTGTCCGGATAGGTGTGGATTCGCTTCGATAAACCCAAACAGTGAAAATCGAACGAATTACAGAGAATTTTTAGAGGTTCGCTATCCCGACGGACTGCTTCCCTTGGAGAGAGGAGATTAAGCTCGATTTGCCTAAAAATGGGAGCACATCAGTGTTGCCTCGGACGGGAGCTTAGAATTACTTCCCAATACAAAACGAGACTTTAACCTGGAATAGACCAAGAAAAAGCCGGCACTTCAGTGTGGTCTGTAATGAGACGCTCGAACTATGCACTTTCCAGTACAAAGAAGGACCATAATCTGACGAAGCAGACCGCCATGGTGGCGGTCACTGACCTTCATTAGGGAAAGCGACCCCATAGCAGCGCGCACCTCACGAGTGCATTTGCTAGGCGTCGCCCTCGCTGTGCGGGCGGCCCCCAAGCGCTCAAGCTAAACCAACGCAGGACGAAGCCAACATTCATGATAATTATTTTTCTAATTTTCAGACACGAATTCATGAGAATTCACACGGAACTCCTCCCCGAGACGCACCACAAAGAGAAAGTAGCTCATCTACAAACGAACATTTGCACTAAATCATAAACTTTGCAACAAGGCAGTAAAAGTACTCCTACTGAGTCAACAGGTAAAATGACGAGTCGTTTGTGGCGAGCATGCAGACGCAGCAGTTCACTCCCCGTCAGGGTCGCTCTCGTGGCACACTCTGGCTGTCATCTCCTTGAGGGGCTCGAGTTCCTTTGCGGGCACCAGCTCGAACTCGCAGATGAAGTAGTAGAAGTGCTTGTAGCAGGTGTTCACGTGCGCCTCCTGCCGCCACACAACAGTCGTCACACAAAAGCACGAGTCAGTGGAGCATTGATGGGTAAAACGCTAACTTTTTTTCAGGGCATCTATAATTTAAGCGGCCCAAACGCAGGTATTGCGTGGGCGGCCGGTTTCATAGATACCCCAGGGGCACCAAAAAAATTAGGCTGGGTAGCAAATGAAGTGCGAGTTCGAAAATTGCTATAGTAAAATGAGAAGTAGGATAATAGTTTTTTAGCCACTCGATGGCTAATAATACTGTCAAGACAATGGTAATAAAAAGTAATGATAATATTTGTTTTATTGATAATGCACTCCCTATTTCTACTCGTTGAAATAACTCATAAATAAAATATTATAATATGCTAAGATTCGTTCATTTTTTAGTACCTTATGGCAGCTTGCCAATCTGTATGCATGATAACATTTATTTTAGAAATTGACTTCACTATGCCATCAAGATGATCTGTGATACAAATGAACCTAACAGGCAGTTAGTTTTTGAAAAATAAGCCGAATTCAGTGGAAAATAAACTCAATGTATACAATACATGGGTTCACGAAATGGCAAATTCATTGGTTTTATAGTGACAGCTACAATGGAATCTGGCTTTAAGACCGCTTGCCTCAGAACCAAGTTCGTGAGCGATTTCTCGACTCAAAGTATAAAAGTAATTTTAATGTTAGGACTTTACGTCCGTGGCGAAGTTTATGAATTTCCCAATTTTCTATCCTTCTTTTTAGTCTACGGAGGACGGTGCTTGAAGGCAGGACGCGCCATGGACTCCCACCCCTCCACCACACTCCACTACTGACTCACCCCAATCCTCATTGTAATCTCTTCCCTCATTGTTGCAGTTACGCTGCTGGTCTTCCACTGACAAATTCGAGCCTCACAATGGCTGTAGTTTGTGACACCATTGACACGAAACATGGTAACGCATGTTCTCATGACAGCTCAAACGAGCGTTCTGACGTTACTCGTCATACCTACCCCGCTTCTCCTCTCCGTGGCTTACATCCGTGCCAACTGGTTGCAAAATTTATTATAGACGTACTTTGTAATAGCGATCCTTTTGGGCGCTGAGATTCATTAATGCTCCTGAGATAAGTTAATGTTCAGTAGTAATCAAAAAGAAGCAGTGGGAAATAACAATTCAATAAAAAAAGGAAAGGATGTATTGCCAGGGAAAACGAGACAAGGGGCATCTCAAATACTGGTCTAGTCAAGTCATAGCTAGTGCACATTCAACTATTTTGACGAGCATGGAAAACTAAAACGCATTTCAGGCAGAAATGTTCCTTAAGGAGTGACTGTGTTAAAGAAGCATAGAGTCACAAAGCAAGAAGATAATATTTGATTCACTTTTTAATACAGAAAATTCAATTAAACCCAGAATTATGGGTTCAATGCTAGTAAAAGTGAAACATTCAGTCATACTTGAATATGAATAACAAATTAGATTTGCATATATTTCTGTTTGTAATACGTCAAGAAATGACTTGACAATCTGAGATTCCATCTACACCACCAAATGTGTCTACTTTCTACTTGCAGAACAGACAACTATAATAGATGTACAAAACACTGCTACACTGACACTTTAGATCAATAATATAAACTACAGTTATAATACTGATGAATACAAGAACGCACCAACACTGTAGATGAAAGAAACATGATTTGACCAACACTTCAGATGAAAGAAACATGAGTGCACCAACACTGCAGATGAAGGAAACAAGAGTGCACCAACACTGCAGATGAAGGAAACATGAGTGCACCAACACTGCAGATGAAGGAAACAAGAATGCACCAACACTGCAGCTGAAGGAAAGATTGCACCCAACACTGCGAATGAAGGAAAGAAGATTGCACCCAACACTGCAAATAAAGGAAAGAAGATTGCACAAACACTGCAGATGAAGGAAAGAAGATTGCACAAACACTGCAGATGAAGGAAAGAAGATTGCACCCAACACTCTGAATGAAGAAAAGATTGCACCCAACACTGTGAATGAAGGCAAGAAGATTGCAAATAAAGGAAAGAAGATTGCACCAACACTGCAGATGAAGGAGAGAAGATTGCACCCAACACTGCAGATGAAGGAAAGAAGATTGCACCCACACTGCGAATGAAGGAAAGCAGATTGCACCAACACAGCAGATAGAAAGAAACAAGACTACGCTGCAACTGGAGTGGTGTGGCAGCCTTGCTAACCCACCACTATACTGCGATAGGCTCACTATACAAAAAAACACAACTATCTAGTCCAGCTTTTTCATAATCAACTATCCGGAGGCACTTCCTCCACATGGATAGCTAAAATTGTGAATAATCATAGCTGCTCCAATGAGAAGGTTAGACTGGGTAAAGACGCTCAGCAGTCTAATGACACAATGAGGCCCAGCAGCCACAGCCAGACTGGGAGAGACAACACGCTCTACTCACGGCTCCGATGGCAACCACTCTGTCGAAGTGGTGGATGTAGACATGCACAAACACCCTGAATAGTCGACTCAAAATCTTCTTGCACAGGGGCACGAAGCTCTTCGGGAAAGGCACGTCTGTTTCAAGAAAAGAGAGGGATGTTAAACTAAAGTTACCTACATCTTCATTGACGAAGTTAGAAAAATTTTAGTCCTGTCTCACTGGATTTCAGATAATTAATGCACGAATACAACAGGCTACAGTGAAGAAACAATGAATCATTTTGATACATAAAGATGACACTGGCGCCCGAGTGCCCAGCAGATAAGAATATGCCAACATCATCCCCCACAGGAGTGCGGTAACAGAAGTAGACGTCCCAGTACATTGACCTATTTTAACCCATGCTAATTTTGTGACTTCTGTCTATTGTGTTTTTTATGATCACATACATGTTACACTGTTTTTTGTACAAAGTGGCTACAAATAATAACTAAAATTGGGATCATAAACGATGTAACTCGCCTAAAATAGTTAGTGTCAAGGTTGCAAGATCAAATGACCCAAGTCATTTCGTGTTGCAGCATTTAATTTTCAATGCAAATTCTATGTATTTTAAACTAGAGGTGTACTGAAAGTAAGAAGTTCTCAAATATGCTTACTTAAATCAAAAACATGCTTGAGAATATTGTAAAATGGGTGCAAGTGAATAGTATGAGCTACGTACAAGACAAATTGGTGGAGCCAAGGAAAATGGGCAACAGTCACTGATCAGTGGGATAACAATCTTTTTCTTTTTCCGAAGTAAACCCCATCATCTGCCAGTACTAAAAACTAAACCATTCTAGCTAAAATATAGAACAGAAGTTGTACACTGAGGCACCAGTATATTGAACCTCCTCTACACTTGCTCCACAGATAATTCTATCTTGAACGGAAGGTCTAATAAGCTTCATTAACATGAATGAAAATCCTACTAAAATGCAACCAAGAAGAATGCAAACATTAATTTGATTTCAAAAACAGCAGGGACATAATGTATATTAACAAGCCCATACATTTTTCCCTTGCATACCTATGTAGTTAAGTGTGGTAAAAATTCACACATAGTGTGATATCATTTACCCAATACTCATGAAGGCTACTTTAGACTCAACAACTTTGACTACTGCATAAGAACAAAGTCACTCACCAACTGTGACAAAGACAATTATGTCTTCTACATAAGAACTGAGTCATTCACCAACTGTGACGAGGACAATTATGTCTTCTACACAAGAACTGGGATGCTCACCAACTGTGACAAGGACAATTATGTCCTCTACACAAGAATTGGGTCGTTCACCAACTGTGACGGTGACAATTATGTGTTCTTCAGAAGAACTGGGATGCTCACCAACTGTGACAGGGAAGACTTTTTCATCATTGATCTGCGCCTCGACCCAATCCATGAGGAGGCTGATGTAACGGCTGGCAGGCAGTGCTGTGGGCTTTTTGTACGCTTTCCCATCAGCCCACAGGTACTCAAATTTGGGCCCTCCACTCATGGTGGGGCACGTTGCCTCCGTGCAGTAGTCGCAGATTGTGCCATAAATCAGGTTGACTCGGTTGAAGAAGTCCACCACTACAAAATAAAAATATTGAATTAATCTTCAATCCATTCAAATCAACTGAACAATGCTTGTGAGCTTGAGGATATCAACAGCTGATAATAAAAAATTGTTGATGGTTAAACTTCAGACAAGCATAAAGAAAGCTTTATGAAATTCTTAAAACATCCAAGATCCAAAATTGAGAAGAACATAACAGAGTCTTACATAGGAATAAAAGTTTATCTCCAGAATACAATTGAATAATACAATATAATTATGCATGGCAAAACCCAAACCTAATTTTAAAAGTAAACAGTGAGGTCTAAGCAAATTCTGAGTAGCAATGTTCTTTGAAAGTACATATCAACAGGAAATTGTGAGGCCTAATTATCTTATAATGCAGTAGAATTAATAAAACATTGTAAATAGCACAGCCACGCTTTAACAAGCATATTAATTAAGGTATCTAAATGAAGTTACATACATAGTGGATGTTTCCACCACAGCTCTTATCCAAACTAATGTTAATTTAGGCAAGTCCTAACTACTCCTAACTAATCATCATTAATTTAAAGCAGTTGATAAACTGTCACTTTCAATTTGTAATGCTCTTAGAAAGAAAAGGCAGAATGAATTCATGAACAAAAGCATCTTATAGTTTCTTTTGCAGGTCATTGATCTCATATACTGGGTGACGCAAAAAAAGAGGGCTCTGACTTTCAATAGGTCTCACTTTTTTATTTTCCTTGAGAATTAGGATCAGCTTTGATCGTAACTAATCTATTATATTTAAAACATATTGTATTAAAATATGAGAGTTTATAGACTTTTCTCATTCATTCTACAGCTTATGTTCAAAATGGCGTCAATTTAGTTTTATATATGTTTTGAGGTGCAGCACAAAACTGGTCATGATTGCCTTACAAACCAAACATTGAATTGCACAGATCTCCTTCCTGATGGTTTGCTTGAGTTCTATAATGGTCTTGGGTAACCTTGCATACAAACTCTCTTTTAAGGTAAAGAAATCCAGCGCTAAGGTCTGGGACCAATCGAAAGCCAGGGTCTACTTTTTTTGTGTCCCTAAGTTGTGATAGGTCTGAGACCATAGCCTGCTGGATTTCTTTACCTTAAAGACACTGTATGCAGGGATACCCAAGACTATCAAAGAACTCAAGTTGTAGTTGTAGTGGTAGCGAAAGCAGCGCTTCAGAA
>VOMN01019717.1:0-27033 GCA_014899125.1 Orchestia grillus
TACTCCCGTGTTGGCTGGGCGGGTTAATTGAGCAGGTTAAGCGGGCGGGCTTATTGAACGAGTTATCTGGGTACGTTAATTGAGTACGTTAACTGAGCAGATGAATGGAGGAAGTTAACTGGGAAGGTTAATTGAGTAAGTTAACTGGGCGAGTTAACTACGCAGGTTGACTGGTTGAGTTAACTGAGCAGGTTAACTGAGCGAGTTAATTGGGTGAATAAACTGGGCGAGTTTACTGGGCGAGTTTACTGGGCGAGTTAAGTGGGCAGGTTAACTGAGTGAGTTAACTGGACAGCTTAACTGGGCAGGTTAACTGGGCAGGTTAACTGGGCAGGTTAACTGAGCAGGTTAACTGAGCAGGTTAACTGGGCAGGTTAACTGGCTATGCAGCCTCCAGTTCATCAAGTCCCCCCCACATGATGGCGGGGCCAGAGCGCGCTGGCTGGCAGCGGTCAACTATTCTACCGCTTCCAGGGGCGATATTTTGAAGGCGTTGTCATCAAGTTCAAATTTGCCATGAAAAAAGGCAATCACGCAGCAAATTTGATATCAACAACACTCCAACATGGTTGGTCTGTTGAAAATTTCCGCGTTTGATGAAGAACGAGATCGGAATAACAGCATTTATATCGACGTCACGTCTCCTGCCTGACGCTCCTATTGACCATTCTGACGTGTTGATGTATAATTTTACTTTCATTGATCTTTAATTTCCATTATTTCTTCCTAGAGAGCAGATTAGAAAAAATTTTGAAATGACTTTCTTTACCGCATTCTGTGATAGGTTTCGTTTTGTTTAGGTCGACGGAGGCTTGAATGTTGGAGCTACCTCCAATTAACCCTGTGATGACCAAATTAATTTTGCATTTCGCGATAAAGTTGCATTTAGCTTGGTGAGAAAAAGTAGCACCAGCCTTGTGTGTACATGCAATAAGATTGCATTTAGTTTAGTGTAAATGAACGATTACGATTTGTAAATGAATTTTGTAATTTAGTTTTCGCTTTACGATTTGTAAATGAATTTGGTAATTTAGTTTTCGCCGTTCGATATCCGCATGCATCACACGTGTCTCAGAATTGATGCACGAGTGAGTGAAAAAATCTTTAAGATTTCATTGGGGTTGAATTATTAGAGCGTCTCTACGTTGATCTTCAGTTTTCCAGCCACCTGAAAAAGTTTACCAGCGCTAAAAGTAATTAGGAATTTACTATGTGTGTATATGCTACCGAATTTCACAGCAGGCCTGTGCTGGATAAGAGAGACCAGCGCATACAAATTTTTAAAGAAATTCCGCTTCCACTTAATGTTTGAAACGCGTAATATCATCGATACATGAAAAGCTTGAGTGCGCTTGTGCGTTTCGTGAACGATTTCAGGATTTCGGCCAGTACCGTAAATGCGTGTGGGCTCTGAAAAGTGATGTTAGCATAAAGTCAGAATTGCGATAAAAAGAGGAAATACCCTGCTCAATAAAGAAGAGATTTTATATTATACTTAGTTTCACAATGTATAAACCCTTAAACGAATAAAGTTATTCTTGGGTAATTAAAAAAAGACCATTAACTTTTCCACGCTGCGACTCGGTTATTTACTGTGATACTGAAGCATAGAGATACCTAAATCATTATAGCTTTACGATCTGTAGAACCGTCAATTTTTGTAGCTCTGTCAGGAACGACCATAAGACCATAAACACGAAGAGAAAATGAAGTCATTTAGCTGTGAAAGATGAAACGCTTCTCTTAAGTCTTGAGATTCTCGCGGAGAAATGAAACTGTTCCTGATATTCACTAATAATTATCTTGATATCGAGCGTGGTAAATCAAAGTTCATTTACTGAATTAATCCAAATACTGTGAGAGCGAAATGATCGAAAATTTTATTTACCGGACGATGAAAACTGAAATTCGACTGCATGCGGTGTACTCTGTGGGGTACGCTAATTTCATTTAAAAAATTCAGTTGAATTAGATGACCAGGTATCTCCTCCTCGAGATTATAACAACAGATTCATCTTTTTTCAGGAGATCCGGCTACAGTAGATCGACATGGTGCGTTGGGACACATCTTTCTTTCTTTTGCTGATGCTGGTGCTTTCAAGATCAGAAGATGCGGAAGGGAACCATTCGGAGCGGCGTTCCTGGAGTGAGAGCTCACAGCGGAACACTTCGGGCAATCCGGCGCTACGAGAATTGCTGGAGGGCTTGATCTCCTCCACGATGAGGTCTCCGCCTCCGGAGAACCAAGATCTCGGGCCCCAGATTCCCGAGCACAGCCAGGTGAGGGAATATGTTTCCAGGACAGACGAGATTTGAACTGAAAGACAGGAACTCGTACAAGACCGGCTTGAAGAGATTGAGGCCAATGTCCAGGTACAGAAAGGGCCATTTAGATAATAGGAAATACTGATGGAGTCTCGCATGTTCATGAAACCAACTTCCTACGGTTCAGACTTTTGTTGCTGTTGGTGACTCCTATTTGTTCTGATAAAAGCTGGTATTCATTCCATGTATACTTATCGCTGTTGTTTACGACTACCTATAATACTATCAGTGTCTAGTTTACTTCGTTTAAAGCATCTGTAACTAACACTAACCGATTCAGTTTAGTGATCGCTCAAAATTTGACTTTCGTATTTGAGAGGCCTGAATTATCGAGGGAAACAATTCAGAGATCCTCATCGTTTCACTGGAAAGTTGAATAACTTCATCTCAAAACATATTCAAAAACACTTAGTTTCGGAATCTTGATAAGTGAAGCGAAGTCATAGATTCAATCACTTCCATTCAGGTTACGCAAGTTTCAACTGAGGCTGTCAATTTGCTAAATTTTTCCCTTTGAAAACGAGAAGAATTGGCCACTTTGAAATCGTTAATGTATTTTATCTTCTTTTCCAGGTTGATGGCGAAAATCTGCATCCAGAATTTGTTGAAGAGGATTCAAGTTCGTTCGATGTTAGCCTGGATGAAACACTTTTTGAGCTCCTAAATCTTCTCGGAAACGAAAGCAGAAAGAAGAGAAAAGTTAACACAAGTAGAACAAGAAATCCACAGCGAGTTCGAGACTCTCAACTATTTAGTCAATTCGGCCGGCCTTCACAACCAATTCATTCAAGAACCATTAATTCTCTTTCAAGAAATGCACAAACTCAGAAACTCGAGGACAACTCAGAATCCGTTTTCTCTCTCGACAACGGCAGCGCTATGATGAAAATGATAAAAGGAATGCCGAGGGAATTCAAACTGAGATTTATTGCGCTGCTTCTGAGGTCAGACCGTCGAGGATTGCAAGACTTCTTACGAGAAGTAATTGCCTTTCATATGAGATCTCAAAAAGATGATGGTGCACTTCGATCTAATGCAGTCGGTGGCAAATTGAGTCCTGACATGGAAAGTTTGCGGGGTACAGGAAAATCTTTGCAATTGCCTCGACTCACTAATGGTCTTCGAAATAAAGCTGACAGGCAACTAATCTTGTCGCCAGTGAGGTTTGCGTCTCGGCAAGGTTCTCCTGCCGCCATTTCTGTTTTGGAAGCAGAAAATTTAATGCTACCTAATATTCAGTCCGCTGTAATTCTTCACAGAGAAACCATCAGTGAACCGGGAAAAATCTTGAAGGTTATTCGCAGACCAAAGGGTAAATCAGTCCAACAGTTGCCGAGCTTCCACCCAAATGCGCAGCTTAAAGCATCAAGGACTAAACCTGTGGCTGTGCCAGAACCAGCAAAGCTTCATCATTTTATACGCCAATCGTCGGCCAGTGGACGACCCTCTTCAAGTGTAAATCGTTTCAAGACTACGGCGGATCTTTCAGCCCATCGTAAAAACAATGAGCGGAAGCCTAATGATACAATTTCAATTAGTAGCTCTGATTTATCACGTATGTTGGATAGAATAAGAAACACTCCGGCATTTAATAAGATTGTTAATAATATCATGGAGCTGCTGAAGTCAGATGATGGCCTGACAAAGCTGTCATCTATGCCCGCTTTCAGCAACGCTGGGAAGTCGCTGCTTGGTCCAAGTCCTCCTAGGAGTGAAGCAGCCACCAGCAGACCAGCTAAGAAAGTCAGCAGCAATACTAGAAAAGTGGCCAAAAATTCAGTCGGAGTTCCTCTTCCTCTGCCTGGTAATTTGGATACGAGAATAAATTTTGATGTTGCGAGACAAACACTGCAGCACTCAAACAATAGCCAGCAACCCCAAAACGCGTCAACTCAGCGAGCAAAACTGAGACTCCAGCACTCTGAAGGCCAATTTAGTAGCGAACTATCAACGATAGAAAATCAATTGAGAGGCGGAATAAATGAACAAAACTTTTTGCATAAATCCTCTGAAAAAAGCCGCCCATTTCAACAAAATAGGTTTTTCTCTACCCCACCCGATTTTTCTCACGAAATCATTGGGTTCTCAAGAACAGCTTTCAACCCTAGTCCTGTGCTGACTGTGGAGCCCCAAACTATAGTGCCCCTGTCGACCGACATTGAGGGTCAACTTTTTGACGAAGCTATAGAAAATTTTAAGGACAAAACCGAAGGAAGTTCCATTACAACAGGAAACTTTGTTGATGAAAATACTGACTTTAATAGCGGTGTTTTGAATTTTGTTCCACTGTCAACAGACATCAAAGGGCAGCTGACCGACGTGCCTGAAATCACGGCTAATGATCCATCGGAGATTACAGGCCAAGTCCTCACGAGCAGCGGAGTCCCTCTGCCGATTGGACAATCTATCAGTTCAGCCAATGCAGCAGGACCCGAAGGATTTGCTTTAGCCTTGGGTGACTTTTCTCAAACCGGGCAGTCTTCGTCTGTGACCAACAACCAAATACCGAACAATTCAGGGTCATCGAACGCGGTAGGTATTCCTTTGCCTTCGGTAAATTCTGCACAGCAACAAACACTGACAAACCCTGTCACGTTTGCAGACATTTTGCGAACTCAGTCAGAGGACAGCTTTGATGTGACTCTTCAAAAAGCCACGGCCAACGTTCCCCCTCGTCAGACAGTAGGAGTTCCTCTGCCTCAAAACCCAAGAATTGACGCTAATGTTCCTCTGTCTTCCAGCGATAATTCTCTTCCTGGAAAGAGTTTAGCGATATCAAATTCTGATCAAGGTAGCTTCAATTTAAATTCTCTCCCTGCCACTGACATCTTTGGTAATCCAATCGGGGTTCCACTACCGGGACTGCAAGATACTTCATCATCAAGCAGCTTTCCTTCTGAGCAAGCTGATGTGGGTCGAGATGTTGGGGAAGTCGGCATTCCACTATCGACAGGAGCTCAAAATTTCAACTCAGGAGGACCGAATGTATTAAGTTCTCCCCCTCAAACTGACATTTTTGGAAACATAATTAACCTACCCCTTGATGAGTTACACAACTCTGGTTTCAATGAACAACAGTCCATAACGGATTCATTCGACACGCAGAGTGCAGGAAATGTTGGAGTTCCATTGCCCCCCCTGAGCTCTGATGGTCGAGCTAATAATGATTTCAATACCGCTCCACAAACGGACATTTTTGGTAATATCATTAACATTCCTCTCTCAGATCTGCAAAACGTACGTTTCCTTTCCTCCAGCGAAGAAATTCTACCAGGAAACGTCGGATTTGCTCTACCACCATTCTCAAGAAATTTCACGTCCCCTAGTACGGGATTCAATTTAAACAATCAGGGGGGTCCAATTGCAAATTTCGTTGGCGTTCCGTTGCCAAGCTTTCAAGATGAATCAGGATTTCAGAATTTGCCAAAGTCCCAAAATTCGGGTGATGTCGGAGTGCCGTTGCCGGAAGTGTCGAGTGGCTTGAACGATTTCGTAGAACCTTCTGACGAAAGAGACTCCCACGACCAGTTTTCCTTCCTGTCCACCCTCACGAATTCTAAGGAGAGCATTGAAGCTGATGATATTTTCATTTCTTCTGGTTTGTCATCGCAATCACAATCTAACCTGGGCGGGTATGACGTCATTGATGAGAAAGGATATCCGTCGCATTCACAGAAGCACAAGCTGGTTACATTTTTTTCATCCGGTCTTTTACTTCCATTCACGGAGAGAGAGGTGATGTACAAGAAGAAGGAGAGCCCCCAGCACTTGCGCCCGCCTCCTCAGCCCCCAAAGTACCATCATCACTTCAAAGTTTACAAGGAAGGCGAAAATGATGACGTAGGCAGCGACAACGCTTATCACCGAGTCCCCAGTCTGACATACACAGGTGAGAGGGGAAATATTTATAAGATTACAAATCAAACAATCATTTTCAGTCACCCTTTAACCAGAGCATTTACTTAAAGCGAACACTAGAGAAAACATTAGTACTTATACTTGTAAAAAGTTCTACAAGAGCTTGAGTATATTTTCTCCATTTCAATTACAAAAGTTCTTCAGGGGGTTGGCGTACATTATTACCCTCCTACTATCAGAGAGAGAGCACTCTGAAGGTCGCTACTCAATAACTGCGCTCATCTCATGCTCATGCGCTCAAGATTTTAGCCCTCACGCTATTCTGGTGTGCGGATTTGCAGTGGGAAGCTGCGAGATCATGTGCCTCTTTTGACCGTGGACTGGGTGTGTTGGGCCTGGCGCGCCCCGAATGCACGTACGAAAGTGCTAAAATAGATTGCATTGTGTTACAAAATTCAATTTGGGCTTCTTCATGGGTTAAAACCGTAATTTCTCATTGCTTTGCAACTAAACATATTGAAAAAAAAATTCTAGAACTTAACTACTGCAGTCAGGTCATTGAGTTTTCAAATTTGCTTCTCATCAATACGAGTACTATGTAAGTAACAAATATTCTGCAAGTGTAGTTGAGAAGCAAAGTTCCACAGCAACAATATCAGAAATTAACTTTAATATTGTTTTCCAATGATAAGAGTTAGGAAATAACGCTTTAGTTCCTGGGTCAGACATTATGTGGGACACTGTTACTACTTGGGAACTGCTTGGGACAGATCTCAGCCTCATCGCTCTGGGAACACGCCGCCCAAAGTAGATACTGCGCTTTGTGTACCCGCCAAGGCTGTGTTGCGCCAGTTCAGGTCGTGGAGTGATACAGAATTGCTACGTCACTCTGTTATGTCAGTTTAGGTTATGAAGTAATACAGAATTGCTACGTCATTCTGTTGTGTCAGTTCAGGTCATGGAGTGATTCAAAATTGCTACGTCACTGTGTTGCACCATTTCAGGTCATGGAGGGATACAGAATTGCTACGTCACTCTGTTGTGTCAGCACAGGTCGTGGAGTAAGACACAATTATTGCACTGAAGGGTTAAAGAGGAAATAATGGAACATGCTAGAGCGTCCCCTGCATTTTAACATGTTTCGATTGGGCAGTTCCGCCTTTGCTGGACTCGACGTACGCGGCGAGGTCGTTGTCCTGCCAGTCCCAGACTGTGGTGACCACCTCGGTGCTGCTGGTCGACCTGCCGTCTAGTGTGACCACCATCACTGAACTGACCACCGCAGTGCAACTGGTCAAGTCTTACTATGTCACTCCAGTGACGGTCGCTCAGACCTACACCGCCCACACACTCAACACAGCTGCCCAGTATCAGGTGGGTGGGAGAGTTTCCCCCAACACAGTTACCCAGTATCAGGTGGGTGGCAGAGTTTCCCCCAACACTGTTGCCCAGCATCAGGTGAGTGGCAGAGTTTCCCCCAACACAGTTGCCCGGCATCAAGTAGGTGGGAGAGTATCTCCCAACGCAGTTGCCCAGTATCAGGTGGGTGGGAGAGAACTGCGAATTGAAGTCTTTTTTAACTTTGAAATGCTACTCACCGGTTGAAACTCAGATCTAATACGAGAGCGTGTACGAAGTACACACAGGTAATACTAATTGTGTGGGCGTTGTAACGATAATCTTTTATTTGCTTTTCATGGCTTCTTAGTGTGCTGAAGGGAGAGTTCAACGGTGTCGATGAGGCTTTTGAGTTCAAATAAATTATAGGGCACGTTGGTGTATGATCTTCAAGGCTGCTGAGTCGAACAGAAAGTTAACGCTTCTCATCTCGAAGAACATCTCTTATAGAATAAAGGATAGCATTTGACTACGTTATCATCCAAAAGAAACAATTGGCGGACTAATCGGCGAAGTTAATTTCCATCACCGTAAATCGAAAATTTTATATTAAGAACTCTACGTCATGCACGCTGGTCTCTGTTAACTACCGAAGATGGTGTTATTACAAGCGTGCTCTTGGTAAATTTAACACGTTTCCCGAACGTTTCGTCTAAAAAGAAACGTACGTATATGTGGACATAACTCAGAAAAACATCTCGTAGTTGAACATTTCCTGGTGAGAAAATATCCGTTTTTTCTCGTTAAAAGCATCATTTACCATGCATCCGTTGAGTTACAAAAGATGCGACGTAGTCGAGTAATTCATTAATTGAAATTGCTTAATGCCCAAACATTTACTTGTAAGGAATTACTCTACAACTGAATATTCATTCACGATAACAACGTTCTACCTGGGTTCTTACTCAGAAGAAAACCCCGTTTACCTGGATGATTATTCAGATGAAAAACGATGCACTTGCATATCCAGGAGATGTTAAGTTCTACCATTTGTTAATTTGTTTTGTTGTGGCAGCTGTTAATTTCGTGGAAAAGTCAACATTCAGCGACTGAAATTAACCTGTTAACATGGAGCGCAAGATTTCGGTTCGTGTTTATATTCTGGGTTAGTTTTGTATATCTGGCTCTGTCTTTCGTAAATTTGATACCGAAAAATGGCATAAAATTTCTGCATCTCCTAGAATGAATGCATACTTTTTAGGATGTATTTGCAAATTATGAATTTAATGACTTTAGCCGGATGCATGCTGGGACAGGATTCTTCCATCACATAGCAACGATATTTTAAAAGCTCGTCGTCGGAAAAAGGTAGGCCTCCGTGTTGATAAGTAACTATGTACCCTCGCATGTGAATAAAATTCTTCATCTTCCGAAAGAATCTCCCTCGCCCTTGCCCCTTCCACTAGAAGGAGCCCTGCAAAGCTAATTTTTAGGGATGAGTTAAGGCCTTTTCTGGAAGATGAATGGCCTCACCAAGCCTGACAATTCGTTCGGTATGTCGCTGTAATAAATTTGAGGCGCACAGCTCCTTTGCATACTAATAGCTTAGCTGCATACTCGTCAGCGCATGAGGACATCAGAACAACAGGCAAAAGACGGCGGGTTGTGGCCCGCTTGCCTGCATCGGACCGGAACATTCGACCAATCAAATGAAAGATTAGGGCTGCATTCGGGCCTCGTTGTCGGCTGACCAAAATTCGCAGTGGAGTAAAAGCTTCTGTATTGATTTGAACTTTGGCGTCGATAAATCAAGCTTAGATTCTAAATCTTGCTTCCATCGGCAAGGACGAGCTTACATGCTTTTGCACCACGCGTGTTTTCTTGTTTTAGTGGAGTAAAATCGTCCAATTTTCGGTAAGAAAATGCTTGAAACATGTTTACTCGTCTTCGTTGAGCTCTCACGGCACGAAGCGACCATTTCCGAGTGTATTCATGCATATCAAGGCAGTGAAGTCGTCTGAAAATTGCGCGCCTTCATCAGAAAACCTGTCGCGCAAGGGTTAAAGATTGTAGATAGTGATTTAAACTCAGTACTCGCACAATGGGTATCCGCTAATTTTTCATCGCATGAAAACAGGTCCTAATATATAAGGTGAAGAGTGTTGTCTAGACCGGCTGGTCATCAAATCAATGTGTGAGTCAGCATAAAATGATGGTCCATTGCAGTGGGAATTTGTTTTAATATGAACACACCATTTCACTCCGATATTTTTGGAGAAGTGAACATGAAAAGGAGAGCTTTACTTTCCACAATGAAGATAGATTGTTACCTAAGATTGCGTGGGCATATTTCTCTGAATTAAATACCTATTGAATGAAGTAAAAGATTGTTTAGACCGTGAGATGACTTGAAGATGTATCGAAAAACATATGTAGACTCACAATGCTCACTTATGCATCCACAGACAAGGCCTATGTTCCAATTGGAGTGAAGTTTGTTCTTTCAAAATTACTCCTATGTTAAACTGAAATTCCTCTATAGCTTTTCAAAATGCTTTGTTATTTGGAGAGTAAGTTTTTTCGTGATGCTAACTGCCACTCTTCTATGATATCAAAGGCGGGCTATGACAAAGACAACCGACAGAGAGACTTTCCTCCGCCGACTACAGTACAACGTCTACCCGCCATCTCCCTCGTGAGTGCTCTCTGAGGCCAGGCCTTTGTCCTGCCTCCCATTTCATCCCCAATTAATTTTTATGACTGGACCTGAAAAACTTTTCATGTTACCTTCCTGCTCATCATTCTTTCATCTTCCATGTAAATCAAATGTTCATGCTGTCAATTGGCTCAACATTGTGTTCTAACAATTTTTTGCGCGTTGAATTTTAGCCATGTTTCTATTTTTTTCTAAGAATTTCAAAAGAAAATGGACGGGAAAAAAGTAGTCTTTGGTTAAAGGTATTCTCATCGAAGGAGAACGTATATTGTCACGTTTAACTTATGTAGAAGTGAGGCAAAATAAACTTGTCCCTCAAACACCCAGTAAATTGTCATGTTGTAATCATAATGTAAACCAAATTCGTTGTGTCATTGCTCGATTCGCCTTGAAAAATTTACAAAGTTAATTCTTCAACTTGTAGTCATTAGTTATGGAATGTGTGCTCTTTTAGATAAGTCTGTATTGAATAAAAAAGCATGTGCTTGGGAATTCATGGCAAATATTTATAACATATTAATTGTAACATAGTATTCGTTGTCAATTAAGACAGCGCTTTTAAGAGCCGATTTGAATCATTAGAGATGATATTTCCATACAACGTGCACCTGGAATACAGGCATGAGGGCAGCAGTAAACATTGAAGGCGTACTGTCTTTAAAATCGATGAAATACTACAGCAAAATGAGCGTTCTTCAACAATTATCTTACTATTCAACGATACATTTTAAGCTGGGTTTTTAAGTAATTTCAGTAGTAAAATATATTACTTTATCAATGTTTATTAAGATCAAAATAATCGCTAAAGGTGTTTGCAAAATTTGTATTATAATTAACTTGTGAACATTCAAACTTCTCGCAGCTCGCTCCTTCATCTCTATTCAACGCCGTTGATAGGGACACTGGCATCAAAAAGACGTACGCTTTGCCAAATGTAAGTTTTTCGTACCATTAGAATAGAGCAAGAAGACGTTCAAAAAATGTGGTCTGTTATGGGAAAGAATATTGACAGCGTTATATCAAAAAATATCCCATTTGCAAGGAGCCTTCCATTGAAAGGACGTGTTCTATTGGTTTGTTACGTTAATATATGCAATAAAAATGAACTTGAAATTTGATAGAGTAACTTGAATTTAGTAAAATTCGTAAAATGTCATCTCTGATCCGCATATTTTTCGCGTCTAAAGAAGAAAAGCAGTCCAGGTCCTGAAGTGATTCACTTGCAAGGCGTCAAATACGTGAGTAAAATTATGTATTTCTGACATTTTACGTAAAAGTCTGTGGAAAAGAATCGCAACTCGCTATTTCTATTTTCAATTCATGATCACGTGCAAATGTGCTGAGCTGAAATCAAAACAACTCGAGCCATTGAGCGAGGTCACTTCTGACCAACTTTTCTAATTCCCATAGGTGAGACGAAAACGATCTTCACACTTTGACTCTGACCCTCCATCTGTCCAAATACTGGCGGCTTACGAGGTAAGATTGTCTTCTAAGCTGCTTGACCACGTGGTATGATCAAACCACGTGGTATGACATGACCGCATGGTATGACAAGACCACGTGGTATGATAAGATCACGTTATATGACAAGACCACGTGATATGACAAGATCACGTGGTATGACGTCAAGACAAAGTGGTATAGCATAATAAGAATGTCTGAGAGAGGGCTTACATAAATTTCACTTGGAAGTGTTGCATGTCATTCAGCGGCCGGTGAGACCTTTCATAGATGCCAAGTGTTGGTATTATGAGCGTGTTGAGCGTGAGGGTGAAATCGAAGAATGGTCTACAATGGCCGTCGGTATTCCATGAGATTTTGTGCACCTGACAATGGGAGTTTGCCGGGAGTGATGTTTCCGATGTCGATTGGAGCATAAATTTCTCTGCATTTTACATCTAAAAAAATTGGACATTTTCGAGTTCCACTCGCTGCCGTGTAAGAATCCAAAAGAGTTACCCAAATGATAAAACTTCTACTTATAGAAAGAAAGTAACTGCTCGTCTCGTACCTTCGGCCGCGGTCAACAGGTGACCAAATTTGGCAGACGCATCTGACTGATATCACGCTAACAAAATATTTTCTGATGTCCCCCAGGTACCAGGGAATGGCAGTCAACGAATTCCTTTCATCCTGGACCACACGGTCCGCATTGGCCAGCCTTTGTCGAGCGCAGACTCCAAGTCACAGCTCCAGCAGCCAGCGCACAACGTCAACTCGGTGCACCAAAACTCAGCGGTCCCTGCACGCCAGGACTTCATCGTTGCCGCTCACCAACAGTACTCTCCTCTTGAGCAAGATTACGGTCTCCCACTTCAAAACGAATACAGCTTGCCAATACAAAACGAGTACGTTGCTCCTGTCCAAAACGAGTACGTTCCTCCTGTCCAAAACGAGTACGTTCCTCCTGTTCAAAACGAGTACGTTGCTCCTGTCCAAAACGAGTACGTTCCTCCTGTTCAAAACGAGTACGTTGCTCCTGTCCAAAACGAGTACGTTCCTCCTGTCCAAAACGAATACGCGCCTCCTGTCCAAAACGAGTACGCGCCTCCTGTCCAAAACGAGTACGCGCCTCCTGTCCAAAACGATTACGTTGCTCCTGTCCAAAACGAGTACAGTCCCCCCGTTCTTGACAACTTTAATGCACCTCAGCAAAATTATGGTCTTCCAGTCCAAAAAGAGTACATTCCCCCAGTTCGATCCCTTTATGCGCCTTCTAGCACCGTCATTGTCACGACCGTATTACGCACCATGACTTCCATGGTACCTCGAACGCTTGTTGGTACAAATTACAAAGTTTCAACCGTGAGCTTGGGTCAGACAGCGACCACTATCAGAAGCACGTCAGTGTACTGCCTTCAGCCTGACCAACGAAAAGGTCAGTACAACCAATATTCACCTCCTGTTCAGTTACATTCAGCCACGCCACCTCTGCCAATCAGTCCGCACAACACACAACACGGTGGCGTGCCCACCGTTTTTGTACGTCCCACACCCAAGCTCAAACCCGACGGGTCTTCTTACCAAACGTGGGTAGGCGCCGTTGTTGGCAAGGATAACGCGTACTCAACCCCGCACAGCTCAGATTTACCTTCGAAGTTTATCTTGTTGCAAAATTTGAAGCCGCGAGGTTTCGTGGTGGAGGATGGCTCGAAGAACGGGGGAATGCGAGTCAAGTTATCACATGACGACGGAAAATACGGGGGTCTACTCAATAGGAAACTGAGTTTAGATTCTGTAGCGGATTCTGACTCCGGAGCGGCGTTACCCGATACCAAACTGGCTTACCAGAGCCCACAAAGACAGTAGTGCCGTTGCTGATTGTAGATATTAAAGACAATCACAAATGTGCAAATGTGCATGGAACTAGGCTCAAGCATTTGTGAATTACCGTACATTACTTTATATGCTTAATCATAATTTAGAAATTATTTTGATCGAACTTTTGTTATTTGTTATTTACTCGCATCGCAAATCTCAATTGAAAGACACCGCATTTCTTAAACATTCTATGCAGTGTGATGAATTTAGATTTCGACTTTTATGTAGACGGTAGATTTTGTCGCTCTTCTTGGAAAGATCACGAACAGCAACCTTCACAGTGGTACTGTTCCTGCCTCATCTGCTGGGAGCAATGTCTAGTCGAACTGTGTCATGGTAGCGTAGCAAAATGTCTTAACAACTAGAAAAGCCTTTCAAGCTTGTCCACAAGCTTGAGGTAGGAATACCATGGTTAAAGATCCGAAGACTTACGCACTAGCTTTAATATTGCAATAATTTTCGATGTACTACTTTAAAATGTATTTCTTTCAGCCGCTTCTTATTTTATAATACCAGTAATGAGCGCTACTTGTACATGCTTAGCTTGGCTCTTATTTTAATTTATTTCAGGGCAACTTTGCGCATAATGGCGCCAGGTCTGTTCTAGAGTCGCTCCAAAAGGGAACACGAGTGCCGCAAGCTGCTAGCAATTTAGGTCAAACCTTGGTCGTAAGCCTTCAGTTTGAGTCGTATATTAATATTGCTGCGGTTGTAAAATGTTTATTCGTGCTAAAAAGCTGAAACAAATACATTCTGATATTAATTATTTTTTCCCCACTCATTTGCATATTTTGGATAGTCAAACGCAAGGTTTTTAAGCTGTAAATTCTACTTTTTATTTTAGTATTTTTGGTATCGCCTTTTAACAGCATGATAATACAAAAAGAGTAACAAGAAGAAATAAAACCTGAAGTATTTTCATGAATGGTAAATCATGTAGAGATTTTATTTTTCGATTTAAATACTTCGGGTCTGTTAATGTCATTGTAAATTTTTAACGAAACTAAACCTTGAATTTAATGGTCATTTTATAAACACCTCCTCTAAAACAAAAATATAATGATATCCTCTATGGGATTCAAAATGAATGATGCGGCATAAAATAACGTAGTAGCCTTTTAAAGCAGTATAAATACATAAAATAATGCGTAATTTCACTTGTTCTACCGTACATTTCAAATTTAATATCCCCTGTGAATTTTCTTGATAAAATTTTGCGAATTCTGTATTCTTCTAAAATTGAACAGATCAACGAATTACAATCCATAGTCTAGTAGTTCTATAACTACTTTTAAGATTTATTTGCCTTAGTAATTATTTTGTTAATCCGGAACGGACTCTGTACAACATTTTAAAGTGAAATCTTTATTTTTGAACATACTGAGGTTTCGCTTCACTGCTGGAGGGGCCTGAACTGTTGCCGCGTGAGTTTGGAACGTTGAAGTAAATTTCTGGGTACGAATGTAAATGTGAGAAAAATTTAACAGTAGCTAGAAATGAGATACTATTTAAGCGCACTTTCACACCGGTAGCGTTTATCCGTACAACTCAACGGAGTACGGTATTTCAAAAATGCTACTTCAGGCAAACTCAGAGACGAGTATAACAACGTACGATGTAGGAGCGAGACTCCTGGAAACATACACTGTTTAATAAAAATTATTACCATATATGTAGACGGTTTTCAGGAACGAAAATCCCATGGAATGGAAAAGTACAACTTGTAGTTCGAGTGCTTTCTAGAATGAGGTAGAATCAAATTAGCCTATTTGCGGGTTCATGATCCAAGTGTTTCATTTTCCTTCTATGTTCTAAGTGAAGACCAAATATGAACAGATTTCTAATACTTGAAAGGGATTTTTAAAACATGTTCCGAAATCAATGGGGAAAACCATTGGCAAATAGTTTTTGCTTTTTGAAAAAATACTCTTGTATTTTTTGAACAATTCTTCATAAAAAATTCTATTCAATCAAATTGACCGTTATTATTCCGTAATCAAAAGGAAATACGATCCGCTAATGAATGTAGTTTTTTGAACATCAGAAACTGGTATCATACTTGAAGATTAGCGATGCTGTGCGAAATGTTGACTTTAAAGAGAAACTCAAAAACTGTGTTAAAAAATCGATGCTTCTTTCGTGTTCTAATCAAGATAATTAACTAAATATCGTGATTTCACTATAATTGAAGACAAGGAGTGAAATGTAAAACAATCTCTTGAGGCTATACTCCTACGTTTTTTCTGAAAAATTAAAAAAAATAGAATTTTCAAAATCAATTAAATTGATCGTTAATGTTCCGTTATCAATGGGGAACATGATTCTCTAATGATAGTCGTTTCTTGGAAATTAGGAATTCGTATTCACCGATGGAATGATACTATACGAACGGTTAATTTATTAGAAATCACGAAATCAGACGCAAAAATAAAAATTGATGCTTTTTTCGTGCTCAACACAAGAATATTTACTAAATATCCCGTTTTTAAAACGATTAGAGACAACAGATAAAAATATAAAACTATCGCAGAGTTATACACTCACGTTTTTTCAGAAAAACTATTTGAAAAATGGACACTTCCAACATCAGAGAAACGGCCCGTTAATGTTTCGCAATCAGTAGTGAACACGATTTGGTAATGGGTATCGTGTTGTGAACAACAGGAATTGGTGTTTAGAGGTGAAACGATAGTAAACGAAATATTAATTGGTGAAGAATTACAAAATCAGTGGTAAAAATAGACCAATGATATTCAAGTTCAGTACAAAAATGTAAATCAAATATCGTGATTTTAAAGTGATTATGTACAATAAATTAAAATGTAAAGCAATGCCGTAGGCATTACTTTACGTTTTTTCTGAAAAAAACGTTTCTGAAAAAACGTTTTCATCTGTACATACGTTTTTTCGGAAAAAAAAGAATAATTCCAACTCAATCTAACTGACCGGTAGTGTTACGCACTTAATCGGGAAAACGGTTTGTAAATTGTTGTAATTTTTCCAAAATCAGGAATTAGCATTTAAAGATGAAACGACACTGTACGGAAAGTGAATTTATAACGAAACACAATTTGGTAAAGTCCTGCAGACACCAATGAGCAGCAGTAACTCTGCAGACACCAATGAACAGTAGTAATCCTGCAGACACCGATGAGCAGTAGTAATCCTGCAGACACCAATGAGCAGCAGTAATCCTGTAGACACCGATGAGTGGTAGTAATCCTGCAGACACCGATGAGTGGCAGTAATCCTGCAGACACCGATGAGTGGCAGTAATTCATACTTAAGACGCCAGTCCTGAGCGAAAGATGTTTTCAGTGATTTGTTGAATAAATTATTATTTTCTGTCAGAAAATTTGTTTTTGCCATAAAATTAGACACTCGACTTTTTAGTAAAACATTAAATTAAATTGCAGCCCCAGCCTTCTCATTCTAAATAACCTGATAATTAAAGTAAAATAGCAATAAAAATTATACACATTCAGTAAAAATTTCCAACGAATTTGACAATTATTTCTTGAGATTTTGACGTGTTCATTTTTACCATTATGTCCGGTTCTACATACGTATGATGGGGGTTTAATTTTATAGTTACATTAAGAAAAAAAATTTAATTGTTGTCATGTTTCTATGTTTTACCGATAATTTTGGTTTTGATGTCTGTTGCTCTTATGATCAGAGAATTACTCACGACAATGGCTGCAGGCCAGAATAAAATAAAAACAAATTTATAGGCCCATAAATCTGGCCAAATACCTGATAATGAAACGAAAATTATAGAATTTAAAAGAGTGATGGTGTGAATGGTCTTAAATCCATTCAACGAATCTGGAACAACGGAGATTAGGACTGAAAAAAATCGTTCTCGAATTACCAGAAATCAAATCAGGTTAAATGTACCAGAGAGATGCTGCAAAAAATCGGAAGGGAGATATCAGAAACATGGCAGAAAAAAGGCAAATGCTGCAGTAGGAACCATGTTCACCATTTTATGCACGAAGATTGTAAAACTTTTCATAATAAACATGAGAAGAAGCATCTGTTATCTACTGTAAATGCTGTGTTGAGAAAGGCATTTTCAGAGCGAAAAACTTTCATCTCGTACATCGGAAGCCGCGCTACCCAACTTTGTTTTCAGTGATAAGAAGAATGTCAATGTGTAACAGTATTTCAAAGATCAGTATAACTGAATTTTGGCGAGAAATAGCGGGGCTCGGTTACAAATGCTTACTCGGAGACTGGGAGCGGTGTTTGTGATGGCTTGGGCTGCCGTCTCTGAAACCAAAAAGAAATCCATTGGTTGTTGTGGATCAGGGGGTCAAATTCAATCAACAAAATTATCGAAGTGAGGTTCTGTTTTAAGACATCGTTGCTTTAGATTCGGTGACTTAGATTCCGAAAAATACTCGAGTCCTACCAAAAATATGGAAGCGTTCATTTTACACATCGATCAACATAATCGGATGAAGCTTGGATGAAGTTCAGTACGAAGTATCAGAATTTTACACTTGCAGGAATATTTTAACGGGTCGTTTGAACAAATTGCATGAAAGCTTTGCTTTTGGAGATTAATTGAATTTTTTTTTGTTATACTCTAGAAAATAATTTTTCTAATGCTCTCCATCGCTCGAGCTAAGAACTCAAAGTCTCTCCACAGCCGTCAGAACGCCAACAATTTAAAGCCTTTGATGCTGATGGGCCGACTTTAGGAGGTTGAAAAATACTGTTCAATTTTTTACTGCTTGTCATGAGCCTCCTGCTTTTTTTAAACTAAAGAGCCATCCATTAGGGAAGTGCAAAAACTGTGCTTCCGAAAATCTCTGCATGAGGTGAGTGATCTTTGTTCCACGGAGGTTTTGTTTCAAAACTGCCCTCATGCCGAAGTTTACCGTGCCTCTCCTCCAGCCCTGGGCGAGGAAGCCGAGCCTTTGAAGTGTATGACGGTGAAAACAAGTCGGCTTCGAGCCCATCAAAGTTTCAAGGATTCTTCTAAAAGTGAGGCAAGGCAAGATGCCTTGCGTTGCGAGAATTTTTATGCAGCGAGAAAGTGACTTTCAGGTTTCCAGATGCGAGACGGCATCTCCGGTAGAGGGCGAGCAAAGTCTGCTCCTGACTTAAGCGCTCTTCCCTTCTTACGATCAGTCTATGTCTGAAGACAGTGTTGGCAGATGCGCAAATACTGACATCGAACGCTAATTTCGCTCTCTATTCCGGAGTCAGGTTGGAAGTCTTAGGACTCTGCGCCTTCAAGAACTCGGCATCCAGCCTGGCACTAAAATTGAGAGTAAGTTTAGCATTCGGTGACCATATTTGGTTACCTTCCGCACTATCTCTACACATTGACTGATCGTGTGAAAGGTCTTTTAGCGTGCAGGAATGCAAATAGCCACGGCCACAGAAGCACTTTGGCTCACTAACTGGAGAGGAGGGAGGGGGGGGGGAGGTAGGGAAAGGGTGTCTCGACTGCGGTGCTCCTTAGGACAAAAAATTTAGGAATTACTAGTCAAAATAGTCTCGTGACCCATCAAAATTGCAGGGACTTACAATATCACCTCGCGATAAAATGAAAAGCATTTTTCCAGTGAGGCACGTAACGGCTCACCAATGTTGTACGCCATCGTTTCCATTACTATAAACTATTCATACCCAAACTTTGTTGACCAAAATACTGTCACATCGTGTTCTGACATAATTAGTCAAAATTTCGGGTATAAATAACCCAAGATCATTGAGGCAAATTTCCTTCCTTTGATCCCGAGAACAATATTTCACCAACTCAGCGTTTCATTATCTCATCATATAATGACACAACGCATCATTTTATGACAAAACGCATCCTTTTAGTACGAAACACATCATTTTATGACACAGTGCATCCTTTTATGATACATTGAATCGTTGCATGATACATCGGATCATTGTATGACACATGATATTATATTATGACTCATCGCATTATTTTATGACACCGTACATCATTTTATGGCACTTTACATAATTTCATGACACATTACAACATTTTATTGTCATAGTTTGTCAGGTAGGGTTGGTAATTATTTACAAAATAAAAACCAAGACCAGGGTAAAATTTCACTGAAAATTTTTAGCAAGCAAAAATACAACAAGAGTGGGCCTGCAAGCGAGCAGAACAATAAAACAAACCTTTGGAAAGAAGGTGTAGCGTCATATTTAATTTCTAAGAGCCTGTGATCTTTCCAACCAATCCCAATACCATGATGTGTATTTTACATTCAGCTAGTATTTTTTCATAATTCAAGGCTGACGAAAATTGACACTGCTTAAATTACTACAGGACTCAAACAAATATTTGTAACGAAAGATGAGCGCGACGCAATTTGAAATCAAAACACTATTCTTAACATAAGTGTGCAATGATGAATGTTAAACCTGCGGAGCCAAAATACCTCAGAGAAATAAAGCTAACGTGTATTACAAGACAGAAGCCGAATGTAAACTCACTGTAGATTTATACCTAATTGACGATACAAAAGATATGAACTAAAGATTTAGAACTTTCTGAATTAAATATACTCTGCAAAACGATAAAACCTAAAGCGCAAGACAGATTTCCTTTAGGTACCAGGTTCGTTTTCAGCCACAAAACGACGTGAAATTTCGATGCGGGTCTAAGGAAGATTTGCTGGGCGACGTCAGTTATAACGTTACTTAATTTCATTGTAAATATATTGGAGCTGCCTCTATGTAACGTCCCGCTACGTCATGTCGCAATAAGTCATGTTATGACGCATCGCATCATGTTATGACGCACCACATCATGTTATGACGCATCGTATCATGTTATGAAGCACCGCATCATGTTATGAAGCATCACATCATGTTACGACTCAAAATACCATTTTTGTCTAGTTCCTGTTGCATATTAGTACTTTTTCTTTTCTTTGTAACTAGAGAAAAGAGGGAAAAATAAAATCGATTCCAGAATTGGGCCTTTGTCGTCAGGTCTGTGAATTTTCAAGTTTACTTCCTCCAATGAAGCATGATCATTGAATTCAATACAAGTATGACAAGAAAACAAAGTATCGTAGGGACATTGGGCATTTTTTGCTCTTTAGCACCCAAAAAAAGTTTCGAGGTATCAAACAAATCTAAGAAATAAAAGCCATGCCACAAAGTGAAATTTCAGCTGCGTGAATTATGAACGTCTCGGGTAGTTCATTTTTAAAGTTTTTAATTTCTGATAATCAACATAATTATGTTTCAGCACAAGCTTTCGACTGAATTTGCTCTTACCGTCTTCAGGGGACGATAAATATTTTACTAATAACTAAAACAGCGCTGGCGGCTGGCTTGTATCTAGGATACATAATGAATTTTTAGCCTACACAATTATGCCCTTAGTACAAACAAACTATTCTATTCTTAAACCGTACAATTATGTCAAGGATATTAAGCTTCCGCAACGAATTGTATTATATTTGATAATATTTCATAATCATGTCACAGTCATAACTGGGTAGTTTAAAAATTAAACTTATCCTGCAAATAATTGCGTAGAATAAATTTGATTCTGTATTCTAGATACAAAATGGCACCATGATTTGTCTTGTTTAATACATAGTCCTCTGAAGAGGGATGCAGCAAATTTACTATCATCCTCAACTTAAAAACTGCAAAATAGTGAAATCTAATTGGTACATCTCCTGTCAGAAATTCCTCAGTCATCTTTGGTGCAGGTATCACAAAACCTCGCTATATGGCCTTATTAGAATTAAAAAAAAAACAATTCTGTATCATTATATTAGGATATCACAAAACTATTTTGTCATGGTTCAAAAGTTTGATTAAGAAATACTTATAACATAATCTATGCAGTGTTTCTTACTGGCTAATATCGCTACGTTATATTAATTGGAATTTTCGTAATACACAAAGTTTTTCGCTGAAAAGGAGTCATAAGTGTTCCTCAAGGATCAGGTGTAAGCTGTTCACAAACTGAAGAAGGATGACATGAATCGCATCGTAACATGAAACGTTATTTGAAAATATCAATACTATCGATCATCGTCAATCCGAAAGCTTATCTTCATTATAATGTTTACCTTGCATGATAAATTGCCTTACAATTAGCTGTATACGTGGTCACGTATTTTTCACCATGAACCATTCATTTCTCAGGACAATCCGTCAAGCGGAAGTCATTTTATGCTCGCTTTAGCAAAAACTAAAATGCTTCTACCTCGGCTATTGATGAGTGCATTTTGCTTCCGCTGCTAGTCATACCTTGATTGTATTTTCAACCCACTCCAACTTCCGTCCTTCCTTGAGTTTCATTGTTATAACGAACTACTAGGATAGGAAGCGTATGTTAACAACTTTAGAATAATATTTAATTCATTTGTCTTTTGAACAAGTTGTTTTCCTTCCGAAGTTGCTTCATTGGGAATGTTCGTAATGTTATTACGAGCCTGGTCTCAAACAGGTCAAACTAACACGCCTAGTGAACTTCAGATAAAATGTATCAGAAAATAGGTAAGTGAATATATTATTATGGAAGGAAACAAAATCACGTGCAACGAATTTACGACTGAAGCCTGTGTTTGTCATACAAAGTGCTTGTTCTAAATTCACCTATTCACACAATTCACAGGATCCCCATTCGTTAACAAACTTGACATTTGCAGATTACGTCAGTAAGTAGCTTTTCATAAATGCCCTTCGAATGAAATAGTCAAATTAGAATTAATTTCTTAAGCGAAAAAGGGCCTGACGAGTAGCAGTAATTACAGCCACTCTCTCCGCTCAGAAGATGAAATGCAGGAATATTCTCATTTGATGAAAGCTCTTTGAGAAAAACTCTCGGGAAAAACTTTCTCGAAAACTTCGTCAATGGACAGTATATTTCATCTAGCGGGACTTTGGCGTCCAGAATTAATTTCGTGCATTATACGACTGCTTGAGAGCCAGAAGGTCTTGAAGTAGGAAAAGTTTAGGCGCTCTTCCGCGATTCCGGACCTTGACATCGGTGTCCGGGTGGTCCTTAGCTACGTCACGCTCACCTTCTTACGTGATGCATTACGATTACGGTGACGCTACGGTATGCAACCTATAGCATTTTATGTAGCAGACTTACAGATTCTTATATAGTACTTAAAAATTATTTTTTCAATGAATATGCGTTTGTAATTCAAGAATTAGTGAACTTCATTCAAATTTGTTAGAATTTAATTTCTTCATAGTGCGTACATATATGGAAATTTCAGTTATTTCTTAAATGTACGTGAACATCTCAATCGAAACAATTTCAGATTATAAACATTGATACATGTAACAAGTTATAATGATATATACCATAAGAATATAAGTAAATGAAATCCTTAGGTCCAATAGCAATGGGGAAATTGACTTTTGTACATAATGTTGGCGATGTGAACTTCATTGCAAGAAATACCGGAAATCTATTAAGAGGGCAAAAATGAAAATTTTTCTTTTTAGTAGGTTTCAGATTTCCGGCCGAACGCAGTGAAGTCTTTCTCTCGGTAATGACATGATTGGATAGGCGCATTACCGTGTTTTAGTTTTTGGTTGAGAATTATTAGATTCAAAACTCTTTAAATTCTTATGACTCGGGATCAAATGCTCAATCATCCCTAATCTACAACAGATTTCATAACAAGAAGTTAAAGCTCTCATGACCGACAAGGTTTGCTTGGCTGTTAAAGGAATCCAAAATTATCAACAAGAATTATACAAAAACTGTATCCCGACGACACAATTTACACTGAGGTCACAGTGAATGACATTCCCAAAAAAGTTTGAGATGCAATACATTAGTAAGCCACTCGCAAAATACGGTATTATTCTAACACTTCCAAGTCTGGTGGTACACATTTCATGCCTCAATAAATGTCTATTTAGTGCTAGTTGGTACAGAGAGCATATGGCGCTATTCAAAACTGAGTTCTTCTCCAACTCCACGAGATAGAATTCGTACCACTTTCATAAATGATTGTTAATATATCACGTTGATTGTTTGTTCCTTTTATCTGGCAATCATTAACGTCGAAGAGTTTAAAAAAGGGTTATTTGTACTCGAAATTGCAAAATAACAACTCTTTAATTTTTACCGAAGGTGGTACTTTTGGGTGGGTTAGACTATTTTTACAATCATATGTATTAGTCTGAAAGGGTTGATAAAAATTTGTTCAATGAAAGTAACTTCAACAGACGCCTCTTCAAAAGCTTTGTCATATTGCTGCTCGCTTAGACTTTACTAAGACTTTACTCAGGCTTTTTTGGACTAAAAAATGTTTCCGAGAATGAGTTCTCTTGAATTGGAAAAAAATTGAGTTCTTTGTCTATGATGACATTAAGAAGATTTAGCTCACAAAAAGTGAACCTTTCCTACCAAAGAACGCAGTGATAGCATGGCAGCGGCTATGGGATCATCTCACTATTATAATAGCCCAGTATTGCTTGGTTGGTTGGTCCGTCTATCGGTCACGTTCTTTAGAATTTCGGTGAGAAAAAATTCACTGGTCTGTACTTCTAGTTAATCACAGAGACTGGCAGTGAAGTCACTCCGTATCAGTAATACTGCAATTAACAATATTTCATGTCAGATTTACCGTAAATAGGAGGGCATCTTAAGCAATTATTGGAAAACTGTTATCATGATATAGGAAAATAAATTGCAACTGGATTAATTTTAAATTTTCAACACTTTATCAAGATACTAGACAACCCGTGACCCGTTTGGTCAAGTAAAATTTATCAAAATCAAACCGTATCCAGAAATATATCCTATGCAGTTACGTCGGTATCCACAATACAGGATTAAACGAAAAGTATAAATTTCGAATATCTCAGATCCGACAGACAATCGTGTGCACGGTTTCAAGCAAGCATACAAGCAAGACAACCAGAGTTTTAATATTATACTAGATAGATAGATTGAACAGAAATTTATCACTATCGACCCTGAATTTTGGGTTATACCAGCGATTTACCTTATATTGAGATTTCAAACATTTGTCAGGGTCAGTGTCTGTTTGGTTTCAGAGAATAAATTACAGTTTGCCCCGCCTTTAGATGAATACTGCATGGCACGCTACTGAAAATTTATTGTGACGAGTGGAAGTTCAAATAGAGTGCAGGAATCCGAATAACCTATAGAAATTGAAGGCGCTAACAAATGATAGAGGAAGAAAATCTTAACGGATGCTTATTCAAATCTCAATAAAGACTAGAACATAAAACTGGTAAAGAAAATATGAACATAAATGAAACGCCGTGCTATTGAAAAATAAATTTGTGATTATTTCATATTTTTTACACCGTGTGAATAATTTGATCCTTCATTTTTGTATAATTTTCTTGATACATTTGCCTAATTTTATCTTTCTTTCCTAGAATGAGGTTTTATATCGCTTTTCAAGTGTTAAATAACATTAACAGCTTTGCNCACTGATACGTTAATGAATGTTTAGGACACAATTTCATGAAAGGGTACCTCACTTTTGCGCCACCCTGTACAACCAGGGGCAATTTTCCTAGTACAACCAGGGGCAATTTCTGATGGAACTCTATTATCTCGTAACACAACTTCCAAGGGCGGTCGTTGGAGAAATTGAAGGATGTCCACTCTGTTAACACCGCACACCCTCTTACGTTTCCGTCCAAATTTGTGTGATGGAGCTACTCAAGTTGCAGCAGTTCATTTTTCGTGCAATTAGTGTCTTCTATCACAGTCGTCTAAACTGAACTTTGGAGTGGAGGAAGACGCAAGGTTAATTTGTCCTCGTGAACTTAGACTTCTCTTCAAAAGTTTGAAGGAGTTCCTTTGCGTTGAATTTGAAATTCTATGCATTGGATGCAACTCGCGTGGCGGCTCGAACTCGTGCAATGTCGTGCCGAGCTCGCTACTTGTTGAGGGCGAATTCACGACTATCAAAGGTCGCGTACGAGGCCACCTGAAATGTTGTTCGATTTGAGATCTTCGTGAATAGTGACGCAGGGCACACATTCGTGACCTTTTATCTACGATCTTAACAAATTCTCGTAAATGAGAGCTTTGGCGAGTTACGTACTCGTGAATTACGGTGCTCTGATACACAGGCATGATTTCGTAAGATATGGTGCTATTTTGTATTAATTTATATTACGAGGAGTAATTGTTTCAATGAATATTTTCAGTAACTTTAACAGTTTCGATCAAGTGATGGTAATTCATTTTATCATTTTGATTTCGTCTACAAATCTCCATCAGGAATCTTCTGAGTGAAATATTACGTAATCAATAACATGTCTGACGTCGAGGGGTGGCCAAAGAAGAGACTGTTTCATTAATTCCCACGTACGAAATTACGCCTTCCGTAAGTGGTCCGCAGTAGCACAAACTAGCTCAGAAAAATGAGAAAAAAGACTTACAAAAGACCTACTGAAAAGTAAGATGAAGTGTTCCGACCCTTTAAATAAATGGCTTACATACAATTACGTCGCATTCGAATTTAGCTTACACGTATGGTTTTAGAGTGTTGCTCTGGTTACCTGAGCTCGAAAGATTTCCAACATTCAGCATGTAGGGATCCGGTATGAGCCGCTACATACTGGTATGTGTTATCGGACGAAGCGTTTCGTTGATATGCCTGAGCTATCATTAACAAACGTTATCGTTCACTTCATGTGGAAGAGCAAAGGCGACTGTATAGGTTTTCTTAGATTTCATTCAATGCTACAATAAAAAATGTGCATAACGACTATTGACAATCACTTTTGCTCTGTATGTTTAGGTATTAAAACATAAACTTATTATATAATATTTATAATCTAATGCTATATATGTTATATTTGTCTTCCCTACTAATCTTTTATACACGTTGCTTAAAAATTCCAATGTTTTTCAAAGATTTTTGCGGTTTAAAAGCTGTAATAAGCCCGCTGGTAACGTTTGAGTGCTCCGAAAACTCTCACATTTATGATTCTTAACTTTACATGAGAACGTGATGAGCCAACGGGATCATCCACTATTTTAAGCCTCACAATTTCAATTCGCTCTCCATTCACTTCAACGCTTGAAAGAAATCTCCGAGCATCCATGACAACTTTATTGGAATGTTCACTGCATTTTTTCACACTATTATTCGTCCATTATCAACGCTATTCATGAGTTATCATCGCCTTATCAGTTAAAGCACTCGGTTGCCTGCTGTATAACTGAAGGAGCGGGGAACTGACGAGCTCAGTGGTGTTGTAGGATTCAGGTAGTGCGCCTACGCTACTTTACTCTACCCTACTCTACTCTACACTACTCTACTCTACTCTACTCTATTCTACTCTACTCCACCCTACTCTACTCTGCTCTACTCTACTCAACTCTACTCTACTCTACTCTGCTCTACTCTACTCAACTCTACTCTACTCTACTCAACTTTACATAACTCAACTCTACTCTACTCTACTCTACTCTACTCTACTCTGCTCTACTCTACTCT
>VOMN01019722.1:3575-21581 GCA_014899125.1 Orchestia grillus
ATTTAACTCGGGCAGAGTGTTAAGTTAGAAATATTTAACTCGGGCAGAGTGTTAAGTTAGAAATATTGAACTCGGGCAAAAATCGAGGTTGCCGTTCCACATTTAGCGATCGTGCTTTCGGCAGATATTAAAAAATTATCCATGCTATAACTTTTCGTAAACCATAAATTATGATCTTTATCTGGCACATACGGCGTGACGTACATAAGTATCATGCATGCACGATTCTTATAACTTACTTGCTTTAGAAGAAACCAAGATGTTAAATTAACTTTCATTTTCTCGAAAAATGTAACATTACCTTAGATACCTTAGAGATGTTCGGGCCTTCACGCCCGGGCCACACTGGGGTGCCACCTTGATACACATATATATAGGATTAAGTAATAATATTTTTTTGAGACTGACCTATGCAATCGCCAGTCACTATCGCTACAGCCGTCAATAAACGCTACAATTTCACTAAACGTGATGTCCTTAATTGAATGAAAGAGGCGTCTATTGTAGCTCATATCACCTTATTAACTTGGGCCAACTAATTAGGTGAGCTAATCAGACGAGCCAATTAGGAGAACTAATTAGGTTATTTAATCAAGTAAGGTATTCAGGGGAGCTATGTCCTCTTCAACATTAACAGAAAACTCCATTCCCGACGAATAATGGTTATTTTTTATAAGATATCGCGGAACTATTAACATCCTGAACTATTACATTTAATATTGTTATACTTCTTATAATTTGACAAGTGTAACTACCTATGTGCAATCATGTTTTTTCTCATAGACGAGTCCGGATTACTTAAACAGATGACACATGTTTCAAAGCAAAAGATCGATTCCTTGAAGATGAAATTTGATTTTTTCTAGATTTTAAAATTCACTTGTTCTTTTGGATCTGTTCCGTACGCCGCACAATTATTCTTCATATTTTCACCGAGATACAGTCCCCAGATTAAACAATCTATTTAGCATAAGTTGGTCAAGATATTCGCATCCTAGCATTTTAATGTACGATTGCTGGGTGTGGTGGACCGGGGATCGTTGAACTTAATTCAGCTGATTGATTAGACATATCAAATAAAAAGAAAGAAAGAAAGAAAAATAGAAATTGATTGTTCCGAAATCAGTCCCGTACAAAGCTCAGTGCAATCGGCTTTTCAATTAGTAAGATTACAGCACTAAAATTAAAATGTAGAGGTCTCGACGAAACTTCTAATTGAGATACGTATGACTACAACCTTAGAATTACACATGGAAGTCGCACTGAAACTTTGTTCGTGATTTTCAAATCATTCATAAGCACGAAAAGCGAAGTATTAACCCAGAAACATCGTGTGATCTTCGTGCATAACTCTTAATACAATAATTACGGGAGAAATTTGCTTACTGTAACTTAGATTTCTTTGTACATAAGATAGACGGCAAAATGGTAACCAAGAGTTGAACTTATTCCGAACTGTACCACGCGAAAAAAATCGTTTATTCCAAAATCAGTCACATACAAGGTATGGGTCATATGGGTTTCCCTATCATTAAGACTGCATCCTTAAATACAGGTGAGGATGTCACGTTGTGTTAGTTTAGTTAACTTAGTTAACTCAGTTAGTTAATTTAGTTAACTAATCTATCACTTCGCGCTCAGTGGTGATCAGCACGTTAGATTAAATATTAACCAAAACCATCGTATGGTTTTTTGTATATTTCTGATGAAATTGAGGGTTACAGTTGACAGATAGGCCGTGAAATGAAAAAAATAGTAAAACCTATTAGGAATTATAAAGAATGAAGTATCGATAATTTGAACGTGAGTGGTGGTGCAATGAAACTTCAACGAATTTGTGGAGACAATAAACCAAGAACATGAGTTGAATATGTGATTAAACACTTACATAAAATGAAACAGTGATGTCTTGAAGTGGAGTTATGGTACATTAAAATAACAACAGCGTCACATCTGTTGGTCCTTGTGAAGTATTACGAGACGTTGCTACAGCATAGTATGGTATAGTAAGAAGAAAAAAAGGAAGAAAAAGGGAAATAAAAATACATCATTCCAAATCAGTTACACGGGGAATCATTGTATAAGTAGGTTTTTCAATAGGTAAGACTGCAACTTTAAAAATAAGTGTGGATTTCACGTTGAGACTTCTATATTTTTGATTTTTAAATTATTGGCCTATCTTTCAGTGTGAAAGGATTAGCACGTTAATCTAAATATAAATTAAATTTAAAGTATGATGGAAAGAAACTAGAAGAAAATTTTCATTAACAACTAATTATACTGATATTGGAAAATCGTCTCTAATGATGCCCTCGGGTATTGCTTTGAACAATAAATGTATCTTTTATTTCTAATGATGCCTAGTGCCGAATAAATGAGGACAAAACTAATGAATGCTTTTTAAAAATTGTTTAGTAAGAAATATTTAAAAATTATCTAAATCTTTTGCTCGAGTTTGACTTGCAAAGAGACAACTAACAACAGTTTTATTATGTGCAGATAAATTAAAACATGACGAATGAACAGGGCTAAATGGCCCCGAAAATACTTCTTGTGAAGTATAAAACAAATTATTAATACATTGTTCTCATCAGGTTTTGCATACTTCCCACGTATTGATGGAGCAAATGTTCTTTCAGAAATATATCTCGATTAAAGTAGAAACATTCAGTCTTGATGGAGCAAATGTCTTTAAAAAAAAGCTAATCGTATGCGCATTTTATGCCCTACTCATGTGAACGTATATATGTGTACATGTATAAATGTGTCTGTAAATAAATTATAAATTAATGAATACCACAACTTCTAACAGGCAGTGTTTTTATTATTTCTTTGAATGAAAACGTACTACAATAATGAAGAGAATAATGGTACCACCGTTTTGATGTAATCCAGATTTCCATAACAGCATGGATTCTTGTTTCATAACTTTTCGCGCCATGCTCTTATAAAATGATCTACCCAATGCTATTCGAGATAGCCCGTCACGTGATTAGGATTCATTGCGCTGTTGTCAAATTTCTTTCCAACGGTGTCAAATGTTCTCATTGTTGTTAGTGTTATTCCAAACGTGGCAGTGAGAGGACGCGTGCGCTGGCCGGCTTCAGTTAAATCTTCATGCGAAGTTATTTATATCTTTATGCCGTCTATTAGTAGTACACGGTCATATACCCAAGTAAAGTGATGCAATTGTATGATTCCTTAATGGTTCATTGAATGTTTTTGAGTGTTGAAAAGTGTGTACAGCTCGAGTGTGATTGTTTTGGTAGGGTGCTGTGTGGGGCCGCTGCTGGCAAGTTTGGACCCTTCATATGCCCACGGATTGAATTTCTATCTTTGGGCACAGATTCTGCAGCCATACAGGTACGTGTAGTGTTTAGTTCTCTCATTCAAACATTGGAAGAACCAAGCCTCATGATCAGTAGTTATGTACGTGTCTAATGTGGCCTGAGTGTAACAAACAATAAAAAAAAAACATTCCAACGCTAACTTTTTTTAAACTACTTCGACAACGTAGCTGTCGTTTGCTTTTCTAATTGTGAGTAGTCGGGATGAGGCCACTGAGAATAAATCTTGCACTGTATTTTTTGTCAACATGGGTTTTGTGTCAAAAGTATTAAGTTCAAAAGTGTTTGAGTTTGCCCAAAACCTTTTTACCTAGTAATTTTTCTGGACTATTTAGCTGAGTAACTTGGTATTTTATGTTTTCTTTCAAAATTCTGCTTCTTCTCTATTGAAAGTGTGAATGAAAAGGATCTAATTCATATAGACTAGTTATTTTAAGAATTTAATTTATTTAATAAAATATTTCCTGATTCTAATACTGTTATAATAGACTGTTATAATACTGTTGATAGACTGTTATAATACTGTTGATAGACTGTTATAAAGACTTGCCAGTATAGCCTGGGATTAAATTAAATAAGATTTGTTGTTGGTATTAAATTTGAAATTTCAGACTAACATTGAGAGTAAATTTGGAATTTGACTCAGCATCTTAAAATCACTTTAAATATAATTCATCTCTTATTCAGCATATATTTTTGTTTACCAATCCATTGTAGAATAATTTCCATCAAAATTTTGCATTCATAATGTCAAATTTTACCCTGGGAATAAGATTGTTTGTTTGCCTTGAAGATTTGACATCAATGATTCACATTTCTAACTTGAACTTGTGAATCAGTGATGTTAAATCTGTGTCCAAGTGTGAAAGCTCTGTTCCTCAGAGAAGGAAGGGTCTAAATCTCAAAACATGGTTGCATTTTGATTTAAACAAAATAGGTGTGCTGTTTTTGAAGACATGTTTGTGACATGTCCAGTCCTCATGGCTGTAGAAGTTTGTACCAATAGGTGGGCTCAAACATGAAGATGTAAATTGTTTCAACCTACAGTCCTATTATTATGTTATCCAGTAAGTACATTACAATTAGTTTCTTATTCTACAGTGTATTTTTGAATTGTTATGGGTTTATATGAACAAGTTTCTAATACTTAAAAAATAAAAAAAATCCTATTCAGTGACTCCAAAATGCAAGTTCTAGGATAAATAAGATGCTGTGTGCAGTTGGAAATAAAAAAAATTCTATTCAGTGGCTCCAAAATGCAAGTTCTAGAATAAATAAGATGCTGTGTGCAGTTGGCTGTTGTAAAGTTCATGTTAACTTACAATTTCTTCTTCATAAATGACAAAAAAAACTTGCACTACAAGAGCTTGCTCAATTTGATAAGTTGGTACACAAGATTTAAGATTTTTCTTTAAGCTGTGTTAGTCTCATAAAGCAAAAAATGTCTTATGCAAAAAAGCAGAAATGTCAGATGCAAATTTCATATAACATATTATAAAATGTATAAGGAAATTCTATATTTATATCACAACTCATACAACAAAATACATTGTGCAACAAAAAGCATTTGTTGTTCTTAGGTTGTTGATAGAATGGAGTAACATTACTGCTAGTTATATAACATTCTTATGTTCTTTTATGTCAAATAATTTTTGTAACAATAGCATTGACTGTGTATGCTATTGCATGATATAATTCTAGCAATTGAGCCCAAGCTTGCTGAGAGGTTCACATTTTCCAGCTTAATGACTGGAAAGAAGAGAGGTTGCTTGCTCATTGGAGCCAAAAAAGCCTGCAATTAACTCTTCATGCCGATATCTAGGGATTAATGGGCCTATTTCTTGGAAATGTTGCTATGATGAAAGGATATTTTAGGCTCAATTTACACCCTGCATAGACACTTGTTAGTTGCTAATTATCATCAATCATTATTTAAGTATTGCTAATTTCTGGTAATTGTAGACAATTATTAATTGCTACTGTTATCAGTCAAAAAAATTGAGTTGAACCTTAGTTTTTTGTCTGAATTTCTACACTTTCAGTTTGTGACAACTTTTCTTGCAAAAAATTTTGTGTCTGGTTTTGTACACGCATTTTCTTCTGTCGTGTTTCATAGATACCTGTTCAGGTTTTATCAAGAATTTTTGAATGGGTTACACTGAGGTTCCAATATGTTTGACATACATAAAGATACAACCTGTGTGTCTGAAATAGACAGCATGATAAACAAGTGCCTACCAATGTATCCTTCAAGCTAAATGAACTCTTAGGAGATTTTCACCCATAAATATTCAAGGGAAATTCTCATATATCCACCTCATTCCTTATCAAAATGCCTCTGCACTTGAACAGTTGCTATAATGAGTTTTGTTTATATAAAATATTTGTAGATTAAATGACTAGGTTCTTGTGAGTTGAAATTGCAGTAATCTAATATGCTGTGAATTCTGCTAGGCTGGTCTTCTAATTCCTATATCTTGAACATAGAAATTAACTTGTAAAATGACTTGTATGTGTGTTAGAAGTATATCTTTACTAATGATTTGAAATTTGTCAGAATTTTTCTGTCAAGTGAATGAACTTCCGAGTATTTATGTCTACTAGTCAGCTACAACTACTTGCCTTAATTAGCCGCAAATTTAAGTTTGAGTGTCATTTAATCAATGTAAGATTTGATTCTGCACTAGTTTTGTATTGAGGTACCTGACTTGGGACTGGTAGCCTGCATGCATTTGTACTGTATTTGATTTTATATGTTCTGTGAAGAGGATGCTCTAGTCTGTGATAAAGGTATTATTTTTATGGCTTATAAGCTATACTTAAATCCCCTTTGTCAATGAGACCTGGATTCCAAGTTATGTACTGCAAAAAAGTATGTGGCAGTTTAGTTAAAAGAGGAAAGATTTTTCTCCTTAAATTTATTTCTCCTAAACACAGTTGGATTGTTAATGAATTCTCCTTGGATGTAATTTCTCTTTATAGTACTAATAGGACACTTTCTAGGAAACCTAATTTTCAAAATAAACAGAAAAACCGACTTAATTGGGAACATTTTCAATGAAATTTTTTGCTCACATTTTAGAACACTAAGCTTCCAGCATCAGTACTGAGAAAATTTAAAACTCTAACAGTAATAAGTAAAATGGGAAAAAGTGTAAACATTGTTTTTAAAACCCTAAACTTTAAATTCAATCCTCTCTTCTTTTGCACTACACATCCACATATGTCCATCTACACACATTCATGCATTTGAACACACTACAAAAGCCCTTTAATTTCTCTTTTACATTTAGAATTTCTTAAGTGTGTGTTTAAATTTACTGCTATAGACCTGGACAACCAAGGCTAACTTTTTTCCAATCACTAGAGGATGTGACTGGCGACAGGAGTTTGGAGTTGCAGAGTACTTGTTTGTGGTTAAAATGTGACAGTACGATGTAAATGTAGAGACCAAGGCCTCAGGCTTTGCTGATAGATGTGAAATTTCTCTGCCTTTAGCACAGTTTCTTAACCTGGAAAAGACAACTGTTGAGAATTTCTCACACTTCAGGTAGTATAGATAGTTCAGTCCTAATTTCTCATTGTTTTGTTCAAACCTAGAGGGAATTAGCATACAAGTGATTAAAATATTAATTACCATTTGTGCAATGTTTTATTCATTTACAAAATCAACTGGTCTGTATAGGTTAAAGTAGGGTTAAATTTCAGTGCTCATTTATGAATCAAGAAGTGTGTTGGTGGTGGGGGGAGTTGGGGCTCTTGCCTCTTCATATGAAGCTATTTTTTTAAAATTCATTTTCAAATCCTTCAGATACATGCAATAAATTGAGGGTGTCCAGTGCATCACTGCAGAATTCTCTTTTATTATGTTTAATTATTCATATTGATGACTGCGTTTTTTGAAAGAGAGCCCAATTTCTAGTGGATGAAAATTGTGCACTAGAAATGCTTGAGCAACGTGTGCTGTGTGATGGAGGTTATCCCGTGCACCATAGAAATACTACAAATGTGTAAGCTGTGCAAATGAGAGAGATGATTCCATAGAATGGGTTTTTCTTAGCATGCAGTAGCTGACAAGAGTACCTTATGCAACCATGTGTCTTATGATGAATGTGGCCCCTTCTTTTGTTAGTGTCTCACTTGTATGATTTTCAAGAGTAAATTCTGATGAAGGAAGATCAATTCAAAGATAATATTATCCAAGATCAGGGTGTAATTTTAGCAATTGAGCCCAAGCCAAGGATGGCTCACATGTTTGTGTCTGATGAATGGAAGGGAGGTTGCTTGCTCACTGGAAGCAAAAAGACCTACAATTAACTATTGGTAGTAGTTTCTTGGGATTTATGAGCTCACTTTTGAAAACTTCCATGAACAAAGAATAGGTATGTATTAAGTTTCGAATTACACCGTGTTTAAGATATAGAGAAGCAGTTGGTGAAATGGTCAGCTGCATGCATCACTGCACCTGCCTCTGGAGTTGGCCTTTTTGGGGGGCCTTTTGCATTTTTAATTAAATAAAATGTTCTGTCAAACATTGAGAAATGAGAATTTTTGGAAGAAAAGGTCAAGTTGCATATCCTAAAAAAAATTTTGTCTGACCTAATCTCAAACTAAAATTTTAAGAACAGTTAAAGCAGAATAATATTATGGACAAAAACAGTGCCAATTGTGTAGTAATGCTGAAATGGAGGAATTATATAAATATCATATAAAGAAAAGCTACCTACATGCTTTAAAATGTTTTTAATGGATTTTTATTTATGTATGTTTGCTTTCTGATATGTTTTCATTGAAAAGAACTCTAATAAATCTGCCTACATTTCGGATCTGTGTGATAGCTTAGAGATGAAGAGTTTATATTAACTTTGGCTGTACTTAGAAATGTACTGTAAAAACCCTGGCTTGGCTCTTGTATATTTCGTTAACATAACAGAAGACAGTCAGCAGTTGCTATTTTTGTTGAACAGATTATTTACTATTATGTCGACGGCATTTAGCATCCGCGCTTCGAATACTTTTATGGTATGTAACGCTTAGTTGTGCGGTATGCCCTCCAATAACTCGAATTACTCAATGGCTTGTGTCATCAGTCATGTTTGTATGGGAAGTTTTTGAATCATGTCTGTGAGGCAGCTCGCTGTGGTGTGCTAACCTGCCTCAAATGAGTTGATGTTGTTTGGGCGTATTGCTACTGGTTGCTTCACGGTGTTGAGGCTCCCACTCATTTTGGGCGATTCGCCTGCTGTAGGATGGCAGTGCGAGGGCTCAGATATGCGTGGATTTTATTATAGTCTAGGACGTTACGTCTCGTTCATCGGAATTTAATTGAGTGTAATGACTGGCTGATGATCTCAAGGAGAGTGAAAATACAACATTCTTTGAAGCAACCAGCTAGGGACTGATTTTCATGCAAAAAGTTCCGCTGACTCTTGAATGCCCATGCCAGTGCGTGGATGGGCCCCTGTGACATTTCATTCTGCACGTTGTTGAGGTATCGCAGCCTGACTAGCCTCTGTTATCTGAGGTCGGAATTGTGCTCTCCTCAGCAGAAGAAACTTCCACTCTAAGAATGGACGATGCGCGGTAAATTAACCTACTCCTCTGGACGAAGATCCTTCAAAATCCGGATCGATTTAGCGGCGCGTCTATATCTAGTCGCTGTGTAGTTTTTTTCTGCTGTGTTTGAGCGACATCTACGATACGTAAGCTCCATGTGAGTCGCCAACGGCCGTGGAAACTGTGTTTACACGGTTCCAAAATGTTCAGAATCGGTTAGGCACTCGACTGGTGGAAAGAGTTAACATTTAGTATGACCTGTGCGGGGTCACCTTACAGCTAATTTTTAATGCAGCTCGCGAGGGGACGCCTCGCCGCCGATATCGGGTGGGCGTGGGGGAGCGCGCTGCAGCCGGCCACTTGGAAACTCGAGTTTTCTCGCAGCATCGGTTGTGATGGACTGTCTTGTTTTGCTTTGTTGGGTGTGGGACCTTTTGAATTTTGGTACTGTCAACTTTTGTTTCGATTTTTATTCTATGAACTTTTCATGTTTTTAATTTTGTTACTATGTATTTGTAAGTTTATATTTTTATTTTATTGATTTGTTCAACCTCTAGATTTTTTCCTGATGCATGCAGTTTTAATGTTTCGTAAGTACCTATAGTATTGATTTATTTCTAATGCGAGCTAACTTGAATTGAAGGCTTTTGAACGGATAGGAAAATCCCTTTTGGCCGCTGTTATGTTCTGGGATTATCCTTATGACTTTTTAGGCTCGGGATTTTAGGTTTTTTATAAAATAAAAAGAAATTCAAGAATAGTTTCACCAAATAATTTAGCCAGCAGTACATGTGTTCATACGTCCATCGAATGATGATCTGAGACCCTCGAGCTGCTCTGCTTTTCACCTCAGTGATGTCGCTGACCCCTCGACGGTGTAGTTGCCCCTTGGTGACGTGGTGGACCCCTCGTTGACGTGGTTGAGTGTCTCCTGACGTGACCACGCCACAGGAAGGCGTAGCTCTGTGCTGCGTGGGAGAGAGCCGCTGGAAGTCGCGGGAAGGAATACTCTAACGAGTAAACACGTCCTGTGACCATACATTAGCGCACAATCAGGTCCCAATTTCCCGAGAAGGTTGTGAGCTTTATGTGCCCCTCCATTGTGGCTCCTCCCTCCCAGCGCCGCCAGGTAGCTGGCTGTTCGTCCTCTGCCTCTGGGACCCCGCCGAAATGATGGCAAATAAAGTCCTGAGTCTACCTGCCTGCCTGGCATCCTCACACTTCCACTTGCTGCTTTATGAACATTTCTTGTGTGGCCTACCCAGATTCCCTGTGCGTGTTAGGCTTCTTTGTTAGGTTACGGAGAATGGTTTCTGATGTAGGCTTCATCTTGGTTCTCTTCTCCTACTGAAGTTAAAAGTTACTCATCTTTACTCCGAATGTGTTGATCACCACATTGAGGTAGGTACGCCGCTTGGACTGTTCTCCACCATGCCGCTAAGATTGTCCACCCTGCCGCTGAGATGGTCCACCATGCCGCTGAGATTGTCCACCATGCCGCTGAGATTGTCCACCATACCGCTGAGATTGTCCACCATACCGCTGAGATTGTCCACCATACCGCTGAAAGAGCATATGCTACCACACACCTACCGATCCAATAGCTGTCGACTGTTCTCAGTTAAATTTGACGTCGTGGTTTTATTCTATCACTTTGAGAAAGGGGTCGTCCTCAGTCGTGCCGAGCGGTGTGGTGGCCGAGCGTGTGCTGCTCTCTCCCAGATTCCCCTCTCCTGTGTACACGCTCCGTGAAGTTTAGCCGCATGGATGTCGGTTGCTGCAAGCTCGGCGTATCACTTGAAGCATCGGAAGAAACTTTCTTCGACGCTTCCCTTATTGTTTCTCTTTTAATATATAAGAAGTGAACAAAGGTTGTAAAGAGAAGATCTTGGGAATAATACTGAACGTACCCCACTGAGAAATCACGACCAAAATAATGTAAGGGTAGGATGCTGCGGCCTGCCTGAGAGTACCCCCAGTCAGCTGCTGCATGGTGCAGGGCCCCGCCCGCCCTGGCTTCAATATTGAAACCCGCTTAGTTTTTATGACTTAAATCAAGAAACAGTAACATTTCTTCCATCAAAAATAATTTTTCTTTCCAGAAAAAGTAACGTACTTAGTATAGTAGGCTTTTCCTTCATTAATCCATTCGGTCCTGGGCTTGTAAATAGAATTCAAATTTGTTCGTTATCTGATACGTTTAGGGTACCAAGTAAAAACTAAACTGAGACCGAGGTGTCCCTGTGGGATGCGAAGGGTTCAGGTAAGAAACCCGTTTGTTAGTTTCCTGACCGCCCTGACGTGATGGTTGAAATCATTGTCGAAAAATGATTCACACCTGAATTGTTGACATGTCTCGAGTGAAACTGAGTATGGCTATGCTGACTTTCTTATTGGCAACGTGAGAATTATTTGAAATACTCCTTTTGGAGTTGGTCATTTCAAATATACCAAGTTTCCTCAAGTGAAAATTTTCAACTGGATGCTTTCGAAGTAGTCGAAGATTACATCCATGGGACCGTTATGGCCTCAATTTTGTTTTGAATGATTTTAGGTATTACGACTGGCATGCTTTGTTGTGAATTCTATAATTTATTCTAAAGAATTTTATTGTATATTACGTGGAGTGTGTGCGCCTAACTTCAAGTGCCACGCGTGGCGTACAGGCAAGGATCATAGCGCCCAAAAATATTACGACTCAAGTGGCTGCACAAGGAACTTGTTATAGCAGTCACGCGATGTTACATCTCTTCGCAGTTGTGATTTTGATTTTGTGTCACGTCGCTCTGTTCATTGATAACTTTATATAAGTGGCTGCAGGTGTTGTTTTTTGTAAAGAGTGCACTTTATTGGAGGCATCCATAGGCTGCCACTGAGTTATGGGTCAGCTCAGTATTGAGAATGACTTAATTAGGTTTATTGGCATTTAAACAGAATGAAGTTAGTGCACGTACCATAGTCTGCAATACGTGCTGTGGTGTAAAGCCATAGCAGGTATGCCAAGGCTTCCTGGATTCCTTATGTGTTTTTAGCGCTATGTTGCGCATTTTAAATATAAATATACTGATAAGTATTTATATATGTGCATGAAATTCAATAGTATACGTAAAATAGTATTTTACAGTTGTGCTTAGTTCTAATTGCGTGAAAGTTCCCGTTAACCAAGTGTTGTTTCACAAATGTTAACCGTTCAGTTTCATTAAGTTACACGCTGTCTTTCCAAATGCCATTCTTCTGGTCAGTACACGAACCGGTCTTCAACTAAACTTCCGTACGCGGAGGCTGAATCATTTCATATTCCCATTTGAGGATCCGTGCAAGCGTTGAAGAGCCTCACTGAATTGACTTTTGTTAAGTCTCCGTCTCCTGCTTTTGTGAGTTGACAACATAAGATCGCAACTACATGGCGGTGCAGGTTTGTCGCCTTGTTCAAAGGACATTGCCCACTTTTATTTTCAGTACGAATGACAGCTGCTGTGAACATTCGTGAGCAACGTCGATAAAAGTAAAGTTTTTGGGTAGTTCTCCTCGAATGTTTCGTGGAATTCTTGTGTGAAGGCCGCACAACTCGAACTAATTCATCCACTTTCAGACGGAGGCAATGTTTCCGTGGTGATAGCGTTCTCTGCTCAGAACCTTAACAAAGCTGATGAGCTAATGTTGATGTTCTGTTGCAGCCTGATGCCGATGTTCTGTTGCAGCCTGATGCCGATGTTCTGTTGCAGCCTGATGCCGATGCTGGTAACATGATGATTGTGAACGGCACCCGGCCAAGCCGATATTTCTATATTTAAATAACCATCATTATGAAAGTTGCTACGTACACATCAGTCCTTCCTGTTCCGTGCCAGTGTGGATATATTATTGAACATATTTTACCTGCTAAAAGTATGTGAAGGGTGAGGGGGGCAAATTTTTCATAACATTGATTGCTGCAGTTGTTTCCAACTGTAACATTTTTATGAATCTATGTTGGTCTCAGTTATCGTTGAAATACCTGATGCTCAGGTGTCTACTCTGTATGCCCTTTGCAACTCTAATGCTTGTTTAATGGCACCGTATCCGATATCTGCTTCATTAAACGGGGCGATTTTTGTGATCTCATTCTATGCCTGTGTTTGCTCTTAAGTTACCGCAGCAGTTGGGATCTATGTGTCTGAACCAATCTCTCAATTTGACACCAAATGACCGCAGCAGTTAGGATCTCCGTGCTTGACGCTCAACAAAAGACAGGAACAGCTTCATGAGCAGCAATGTGATGTTGTCATACATTTTTATGTGCTCCTGTCCCTCCAGTGGACTCTTAAAGTACGTCGCTGCATGACAGCCCTGTCAGTCAGTATGCGCGTGTTTTAGATGCCAATAGTTTAAGTCTTCCTTTAGATTTGTCGTGCTTTATTCCTGCTAACTTTTCGAATATGCAGCTTTTTCCAACACCATCCTCTGAGATCGTGTTGAAGGGGGTTCTGGAAGTTTGGTTTATCCTTTGCTTTACCTTAATGAATATAGATTTCAAAATCCACTGCCATAAGGATGCTGGTAGTTTTCGCTTCAAGGAAAATGAAGCTTTATTTCAGATAAGCATAAAGCTGCCCCTAGCTTCTCATGAAGAGCTAAATGCAACCTCATCGTCAATATTATTTGGTTGGGATTTAACTCTAAAGAATCAGCTTATTTTATAAATTAACAAAATGTCTTAACAGTCGTAGGTATTTTTTGTGCTGGTGTGCATACTCACCCTAGCTTTAAAAGAAGGACTAAGAATTCTAGAGTGAACTGATAAATTCTAATGTCCTTAAGGACTAGTATTGGTTTTTAAAGGGTTACAACGCAGCATGCTTCCGAACAGAACTGCGACCGCTGAGAACAAGTCGGCCGTCGAGGGCACTCGATGTCTTGGATGAACTGCTTATCGCTCTCAGGTTTGGCCGATAAGGCGTGTCTGGCTCGCAACATTCTCGACAAGGAGCGTGTCATGATGACCATCAATGCCTTAGACTTGCCATTGTTTCTATGTTATCTGGCCACGCGAGAAGCTATAAGGAACGCGACTTATCGCGACTGTGTTTGGCAAAAAAACTAGTGTGTTTTCCGTGACCGCCCTGGGGCCGTACGGGGCGAGTGTGACCGTGTCAACGCAAGAAATGACGGGTGCAGGCCTGGAAGTTAATCTTATGGGCACGTCGTCTTATTTTCACGGAAAACTTATGTGGATGCGCATTGCTGAAATTCAGGGAAATAAAATGAAAGAGCTGAACGGCCACCGTGTGCATGTGGGTGATGAGTTAATGTCATTAAATTTTATGGTTTTGTTTGATCCGCTTGAAAATGGTAAACGTGTTCTACATCATAACATCCCTGATGACATTGCGTCAACGGTTCTGCAGCTCCAGATTGTAGATACACGGTAATTTCATTACTAACGTAAGTTTTGCACTTTTTATTAGATACGTGCGTGTCATTAATTTTTATTTTGGTCACTTATTAAATTATTCATTTTCAATGTTTGAACACTCCCCTGTGTAAAACTTTTAGTGAAGTATCTCTTACAGTAGGGATGAGCAGACACCAAATCTGCAACAATAAAGCGAGTCGCCCTGCAGCTCTTGGCCTAGCTTGTTTGCCCCTCTGCTGCACGCCTCCGAGTGTAGGCGCAGCCTCCGCAGCTTCCTTTAGTCTAATTGAGCATCTAAGTCGTTGAAGGCACTTTCCCAGCCTTAGTTACGGAGCTTATTCTTTATATGTGTGCAGTGTTCAAGTTTCGATCTCTGGATGCTTCATCACTTTTCTATAGGCAGTGTTCAAATGTCAATCTCTGGGTTCATTAGTACTTTTCTGTTGAACAATGTTAACACTTAACTGTGTTTTGATGAATTAGGTGTTCATGTATGGTAGTGTCAGCTATAAAATAAGAATGTCGGAATCGGAGATTATTTACTAGTTGACTGGCCTTACTAGGCGAATTTCCAATCATCGATTTTGCGTAATTGTTAGTAATAATTTGCCAATGGAAGTTGACTTCTAATGTATGTATTCTAATGAACTTGATTGGAATTGCCTTTTATTTCGGAACTCCTAGTGTCTTAGTGAGTCAGTGAATTTAGTTCTCACAGTGAAGAAGACCAACTTTTTTGCTTTAATGAACGACACATATTTACTCCCTCATTTACACGCCGTTCAGTTATTTCATTTGATTAAAATGTTGCTCCTGATGTCAACTAGATACAATAAATAGTGAACTTGAAATAAAAAAATGATTATTTCATTTAGCAATTGCTCTGTTTTTCAATACGTTCTTCTTTTACGACATTTTAGCTTGTGCGACGAAGGCTTCTCGTGCGATGCCAATTTCTGAACGATTCAAGTATCGAGGCATGTATCTCTCGTCCAGAATATTTAGCCATCGCTGGGTCATTTCAACTTGTAAGCCTCAACATTTTGCCACAATAGTTGAGCGCTGTTTTGTGGCGTGCTGTGCGGTATGTATTGACAAATGCGAGTGAAAGCAAGGGTTGCCCTCATGTGCAGGGTGTGGTCAGTTGGCCGTGATTGATCGAAGTCCTCTTCTCGTCTCCATAATACTGCCCCACCGCCTCGCTCCACTCATGCAATCCCCACCTTATACCTGCCATTCGGCCGGCTCCTGGCCTCTAGCCGCTGCTGCTGCTACTGGTGCTATTTGCAGTGGTCGTCTGTCTTAGTGGAATGGTGGTTAGAGGTGGTGCTATTTGTAGTGGTTGTGTATCTTGGTGGAATGGTGGTTGGAGGTGGTGCTATTTGTAGTGGTTGTGTATCTAGGTGGAATGGTGATTGGAGGTGGTGCTATTTGTAGTGGTTGTGTATCTTGGTGGAATGGTGATTGGAGGTGGTGCTATGTGTAGTGGTAATGTACGTAAGTGAAATGGTGGTTGGTGGTGATGATGATGGTGCTACTGTTTATCTAAGAGTATTTGTGGTGGGAGGTATGTTTTACAAGCAGAGTTTTTCCTAATTATTTGAGATTGTGAAGTTATGTGTGGGGGTATGTTCATTATGTCATTCTATTGTTTTTTCTCTATAGGTTCAGATTTGATTTAGTCTGTTTAACTACAGAGAAGATATTGATAACTTGAAAACTCATCCAAATGCTCAAACACGACCTACAGCTGATGAAATAATCTTCTGTGGTGAAAAGTTGTTCAATATCGAGGCAAATTTAATTGCAGAAATGGCGGGGTGCTTGCAAGGAGTTCCACGAGCATTGGCGAATTGTGAAAGTCGTTACAGAAGTCAAGGTACCCAAAAATCCATCGTTTGGGGTACAGTTTCTGAGACTTGGAAAGGCCCTCAAATTTTCGTTTCTGAAGGCTCTCAAATTGACACTGAGTTTTATTTATCGATAATTAATGAATGCGGTGTTTGCTCAAGTTCATCAGCTAGGGGATTTTCCGACTGAAGTGAGCTTCTTCCTACACATCAAGGGTCCAAACCTGGTGCAAAAGCAATTTGCTTTCATTTATTATAAAGAATTATGGCCTCCATTCTCGCGCGACCTGAACCCAATGGAATACTCAGTATGATCCATCCTTGAGGCATGGGCTTGTGCTAAAACAAAAGAATAAGAAACCTCTGAAATAATCTCCCCTACGCGCATGGGATGAACTTGATCAGGGAACAGTTACGTGCCTCGGTGTGTTTTTCATGAAGCGCTGGGTAAAGGAGACCGCTTCGAATAGCGAACTATCAAATTGAAAAGAAAATATTATAAAATTAAATGTCAAGGTTTGTAGTGTTTTCATTATGGCTGATGAGAAATGTGAAATTTTCCTGGTTGCAGAATATGTTCCCCACATGGTACGCTCACGTATTCGTGACATAATACGTGTTTCCAAGTATATGTACTACGTGTCTGTATACGTGATGTGTGTTTGTGTACGTGATGCATGTGTGTGATGCGTACTTGTGTAGGTGATACGCTTAGGTATACGTTATGCACATGCGTGATGCGTGACTCAAACGAAGGTCAGTTTCTCGTGTGCTATTTGGTGAGCTCGTCTTAAATGTGTAGATGTGTACTGGTGAGCCATTTGACTCGCGTGCGCTTGATGTATAGTCGCACTTGATGTAACTTAGAGTATACATTCATTTATTTCACATTGGCTTCGTAGAAAGATTGGGTATGGGTAAATGCGAGCAGTACTTCGTTGTACTGTACGATGCAATATCAGCCGTGTTGGTAGCTGGAGTTCGCTGGAGCAGATATTGCCAACATGCCGCTCTCCAGCGTTGAGGAGCCGTAGCGTCTGGCTACGGCTCCTCTCCGTGCGCCCGCAAGCGGACGCGTGTCACCCCGGACCGCCGAGTTTTTGATGAAGTGAAGCTGAGGCATTAATAAATTAGGGCAGTTTTGTGGCTGTCTGCCACTACGCGCTGTTACACTACAACAGGTTGTGGGCCACTAGAGTGCTGTTGTGAGCCATCACGCTTGCACATTACCGGTTGTGAACCTCTACATCCTCGTACTACCGGTTGTGAACCCCTACATCTTCGCACTACCAATTGTAATCCATTACATCTTCGCTTCGCACCGCCGGTTGTGAACCCCTACATCTTCGCACTACCAATTGTAAACCATTACATCTTCGCTTCGCACCGCCGGTTGTGAACCGCTGATAAAGCTCGGCTAACGAGGCCTAGTGAAATTCCGAGGCCGTGGGCCGGTAGCCATATTGTGTAGGCTCCTTTGTTTGGCATCATCGTTACGGAGGATTAGTTGTGCCTCCCTCGCTGATACCGTCGGTCCTGCTTGCTTTACGACCGTCTTCATCAAGTCGTGTACTCCACCTCTGTATTAGAGCCGCGGTTGCCCTGTGGTCGCTCCGTAGTGTGTTCTTCTCTGCATATGAACCTGTGTTAATCGTATACGTAATGTAAACGCTTCTGCATGCGTATACCTGTGTTAACCATATACACACATAATATTAAGTGTGCTAAGGCTTTTTCATACACCAACCAGGGTTAATTATCCGTATACGGACCACTGCCATTTCTAAAGGACATTAGATGTAATATGTTTTTAGTCTTGAATTACACTGGTTTACAACAAAATTTAGGCAAGCACAAG
>VOMN01019726.1:0-40443 GCA_014899125.1 Orchestia grillus
TTTTGATGACAACTGAGAATGTGCTGCAACTGGAGTGAGAATAAATGTTCGCTTCAAGATGAGCCTGGTCTAAGCTCTGGGGTATTGGGACATTGGGACGCGTGCACACATATGCAGTTGTAAAGGTGGGCTAAGGCTAATTAAATTCATGTTGAAGTAAGATTACTGTAGCAAGTTTGGATGAGAAATGTAGATTCAAATTGAGGAATTTCAAATGGTGTTTGTACTTTTTGAGCGCCTATTCAAGCTTGGCTAACAGATTCGAAACATCGATATCCGTAGAATCACTCAATCAAGAGCACTGTCACAAATGCATTTCATTTATCATTATCTAACGAGAAACGAAAAATCAACATCACATCTCGTACTGTGACACAATCCTCGGCAAGGAAATGTGTAGAAAAACCAATTTTCAAAATAAAAAGAAAAACCAATATAATTGGGAACATCTTTAATTAAAAATGTCTAGATACGTAACACTGCAGATGAAAATAAGTTGGACCGAGGAAATCACAGGTAGTTGTACCTCGTAGCCTCAGCAACGGGAAACATTTACTCGCGTGTCAACGAGAGGCAGTCCGAAAGCTCTCCGCAAAATAGTTTTAAAAAGTTCATTTTTAAAAACTACGTAGTTATTTTCTGCATAAGATCCGCTATTACTTATGCACTTTCGTAACCCATGTTTCCGCCGGCAGATTTCATCTTTTAGGAGTTGTGTGAGAACTTTTTAACGCTCCCTCACTCGTGGTAATTACGAGGCTAATTTACGAACCGATGCTTTTTACAGTGAGAGTTGTCGTCTGGCGACTGGAAATGTGGGCGCAGTCTTCTAAAGCGACATACATTTACGTGGACCCAAGTCTTGAAATTCTCAAGTCGGATATTCTGCTGAAGCGTTCCAGCGGTGATGCCTCCACTCGTACATCGACAGCAGCAGCAGGACGTCATCTTTCTTGCTCTCGCTAGCGTCGACCGACCTCCTGAAACTGCAGTTATGGCTGTCACAATTTAATACACAAGTACATATATACCTTCAGTGCAGCTATGTTCTCCATGCATTGAGACTCTGTGACCTCTTGAACATCTGTAACCTTAATTATTCGAATTCACGAACAATTATTATCCAAAGCTTAACCAAATTTGTTCCAATCTCCCGTCACTTCTCATCTCACCTCCATTAGCCACGCTCGAATGCCTGCCTCTACCCCTGTTCGGGCCTCATAACACTCGAATGAAAATTTTCAAAATTTATTCGAAACATAAAAATTATTGAAAAATCTCTGCATGATCTTAGATATCTTCAATGGTTTCCAAGACCGACGGGCTGTGAGAAACCTGTCGTAAAAGAACCTTGCAACCATTTCGTAAATTTATGCAATTTGCATGCGCTACCTATTAACAAAAAAAACAGTTTTCAAAACAAAAAACTCTTCCTGGCCGGGAATCTGAATCTTGAAGAGAAAAAGCAACACTATAAAGCGGCATGCGTCCCAAAGCCGAAGAATTATTTCTCTTTCAGCTGCCGCAGCTCCTCGAGCACTCCTGGAATCTCGAGTATCCAGCGTGCAGGACGACATAAATACATACAGAAATCATTGGAAATGCAATCATGTGTGTGATTCAATGCTCTCACCGAAATCCGAATGCAAAAGTATGCTTGTGTCCTACTGTTTAGTTTTTTTCCAGATAGGTCTGTGCACACAGAGGGGAAATATTTTGTTCTCTAACGGAACAGGAAGCCCAGCAGCCCCTCCCCACCGAGGGGAACAGACTTCGCATTGACGCTGGTTTGACTGGGGTACGTGCGATACAACATAAATACAATCAGTTCCTGCTATAAGAAATGTCTATTATGTGTTCCATTTTTGATCGAGCTTCACACTTTCGAGACTTCTCTTCAAAATGATGTTCGTTGGTGGCAAAAATATTCCAGAACACAAACAATTTCAAGAATGTATTGATGCTTAATATGTCAGTAAGAAAGTTCGAATGATTTGAATAGCAAATAATCAAAAAATTCAAAGTTACGTCTTCGCTACTGCTGAGACTAACAAGGAATACGAGTTATCTTTCGGACGGTGTACAGCCTCCGCCTCCAACGGGAGGGGCAAGGAAGGGCGAGTACACTCGTCTCAAATTTTATTTATATTGAAAGTTGAAATTAACGTTCTTAATTAAAGCCACACCTACATATTTTGATAGAATAATTAAAGGAGTTAAAATTACACCGCTCAATCATACCATGACGTTATTATGCAATCGGCAATAGGAGATGTTCCTTAAAACTCTGAGGGAAATTTGAGTAGTGTTTGAATTATGAATCCTTGTCCCTGAATACGATCGTTAAATTCTACGTTATTGAAACGACAGCAACGAATTCTTGAAAACAATTTTCTGAAATATTCGGCTTTATTATTCAATTCCTAGAGGATACCATTTAAAAAACTCTTACTCCTGCATTTACAAGTACTGCAAAATCCATTTGTATGTTCATTCCGAAGAAAGGTAAAATACATGAATATTCCTGAATTTTCTCGAGAAGTACGAGAGCTGAGCAAGAATGTCATGCTTAAGGTAGTAAATTTTAAATTTTTATTCCAAATAGTAATTCCTGCACCAGCAGCGACCTGCTGTACACCGCTGTAGTGAGGTACCCTGTCTAACTTCTTTATCGGGATCTCAATCTATGGATCCTAATAACACCCTTGGTGTGTGTTCATTTATATATTTCGTATCCACATCTCAAGGAATAGATAGGAGAAAATTTCAAGGTCCACATTCTCAGCTACGGGTTTCGAATCAGCGAGGCTCTGCCAGATGTGGCAGTCCGTATCAGTGATACGGAAATTGCAATATCGGCCCTCAACGAGGTGGCATCTTGAAGACTGAATATTAACTGTCCCGTCATTTTTGGGCACTAGGTATCAAAAATAATCGCAGCAGGATGGTTGATTATCGACGGGCCCNCCCCCCCCCCTTCCCCCGTCGATAATAGGAGCCAAAAACCTACACTGAGTATCGGAAGTCTTTTTTTTCTGAATCTTTCAGCTATAAAAAGATTCCTTAGTGTGACAGTTAATTTGTACAACCCTCTTTTACGATCACACTAACATGTTACCAAAAATCAACATCACATCTCGTATTGTGACACAATCCTCAGCAAGGAAGACATAACAGATGATTTACAAATTCTATTCTAATTCATTGAAAATATGGAGAACTTACGTGAGAGGAAAATTATGTTTTTTCAATTGTCATGACACTTTCATTATCGAAAATTTTCACTAGTTAAGGTGTACTTTGGGAATGTACGGCACATATATTCATTTCGTCATTGGCGGGCAACTACGCATGTTCGTCGCGCCACAAAATACTGCATCCTCAGTTGTTAGAAGAGACCGGAACTCTCACAAGCCCCTCTCGTGCGGTACTCGCTGCTGCTCTGTATGTCTGACTGCATAGGATTTATTTCGCAACCCGAGACGGAAGCGCTTGACTCGTCCTGTTGTGCTCTCTTGTTGCCACCCTGTTGTTTGAGCTCCACACCTGCTCACCTCCTCTGCAGTGTTCCTAGCTCGAAGAGGGAACATTGTTCCCACATTGTTCCCACATCGTTCCCACGTTGTTCCCAAATCGTTCTAGCATTGTTCCCACATTGTTCCCACACTATTCCCACATTTTTTCCATTTTGTTTACCTCTATGGTTTTCAACATGGACTGAACCGAGCCCGCATTTTGCGCATATCCTCCTGCATTCGCTAATGAAATTGAGTGACTCCGTTCACCTCCTCTCTGCGCCACTCCCAGCTCCCGCTAACCAGGCTGTCGTCCCTCATTAGAGTACCAAACGAAAGAGGCAAGTCACGAAGTTCCACCAAGTCCAACAGGGTTTTCTGAAGAGAATGGCCGCCTCTTGTCAAGATTAGGGTATTGCTTGTCTTAGTGATTAAGTTGGAAACTTTCGTCTCATAAGTTATCCTAAAAGTTTCAGAGCATCTGAGCTCTGAGTTCACTGCTCATCCACCACCGAAGTCCCAGATCCATCTTCCCGCAGATGCCGCTCGGACGGGAATATAATAGCGGTGATCTAGAACTTCTCACTGAGAGCTCTGAGCCATTATTGCTCGTAGACTTGAGACGCCATCGCTAATTACTGAACTTTACATAATCGATCTGGATTGTTATTTACTTGATTACACCTGTCCTGTTCTTCGGCTTGAGAGTAGTTTGAAAGGACTAAGGAATAAAAGGTCAGTTAAAATCTTCAGCTGCAGGTCTTTGATGTCAGTCTAAGCTGCAGTGCACTGCAGCAGACCGACTTGCAGGTAACTCGTCCGCATTTCCTGATGTTAGACTTCGTCGATCGACCAAAAGGACGGCACGGTCCCGTTTTCTAAAGATGCCGCGAGCTTTTCGTGACGAGCTAAATACGGTCTTACCGCGAGCCTGTACATACATGTACGGTGTCTTCTAAGAATTTACAATACATTAGGAAAAAATATGTTTTCATGTATTTTCAATTAAATTAGATGAATGAAAACTTACCAACTGATAGAGGATACGTATAATGAACCATTTAATGAGACGGTCATACTTAAGAAGATAAGAGAGAAGTTAATTAACAAAAAAAATCAATAGTTTTACAACGCAAAGGCTTGGAACACATTTATTGAATGTTCTCCTAATGTTACTTAGCGTAGCCTTTGTTGCTAAATACAACAAAGAAGTCACCTGCAAAATTTTTCTTGATTTTTTCGGGTAATATATTTCCAGACTCCACTACAAATTTCTTTTAGCTCATGGATGTTTCGAGATTTCCTTTTTTAAATTCAGAGTTTCAGTTCTGTCCACAAGCTCGCAATCGGGTTCAGATCTGAAGATCGACTTGGCCATTCAATAAAATTTATCCCCTTCGTTCTCAGTGAGGCTTGTGCAAGCCTTGCTTTATGCTTTGGAGCGTTGTCTCGTTGCACAACCAACGTGGCTTCAAACTGAAAGATCACACACTTTGACCAGAATTTCTTTCCAAATACCCTTATACAGGCACCATCCTTCTTCTTTCTATCATTTCAATATTTCCTACACCTGTGGCACTAGAGCAACCAGACCATGATTGATCTTCTCCAAATTCGACCGTTGGAATAGGATTCTTTGGCAAAAATTCAGCACCTTGTTTGTCCACAGCTTTGCCACAGCATTTCGGCCTGGCAAATACGATTGTTATTTCGTCCAATCAAAGATCATTTTCCAGAAATGAAGTTCTTTGCTAAATTCAATTGAAAATGAAGGTATGTACACTTCCAAATGGTATTTTCCTTGGAGACTTCCACGAGATTTAATATCGACTTCGAGAAGGACACATGATATTTGTGTTGACCTGTACTCCACTTCCATCTAGGTCATCCTGCAGATCTTTAACCTGTTAATGGGTACTGACATCACATGATGTCCACGGGGTTGTTGCATTCACACGGTCGCTGTCGATTACACAGACCGAGTGAATGCACCGCTGGCCACCTGGGCGGTGACCGTTAACAGGTAAAGAGTGAGCCGGGGTTTGATGCCGCCCTCTCCCGCCAACAACAGAGTTGCACCTCCGTTCTCCTTATCAAACGACCGAAACTAATTAGAGGACAGATGGAAGGATAAGATTTACAGACTGATCGAATGGTGAAATTATCGTGCCAGCTGGAGTTAATGGGACATTGAATTGCAAAAGTAACTTTCTTTTATCAATACCTTCTGCATGAACGTCTACGAAGGCTTTAATGAGGTCTTGATAAATCAGTATGTATATTTTTCCATACGTTTTCAATATTTAGAACACCACCCCGTCTGACAAGGAATGGTGTAATGATTTTGAGTGTACTTAGAAGTTACTCTAAACTCAATCTAGAACATTCTACGAAAGTCAAGTATAAAATTGTAAAATTATCCTAAGAAAAAACGCTAATCTTAAACTTGTACTAAAATAATGGGTTTAAAAAATATCCGTCTCTTCATTTGCTAATTTCCTTGTAATTTATTCAAATATGATTTTCTCATTATATGTTCCACTGGTAGGTAACTTTTCACTAAATTAACTCCATTAACAAAAACTAAACAGGTATTTTAACTAATGAGTCATAAAGTTTTGCTGGGCACTGCACATAAGGCTTCAGCCAGTGTTCCGTGCCAATTCAAATGCAGCCTTATCGCATAAGATATTTGGGGCGCTATTGAGATAATTAAGCAAGCAGGACAGTGTTGTTTTTCATCACTTCCTGCTAGGCCTGTGCCAAACCCCAAGAATTTTTTTGTACTCGTATTAGGCGACTATTTATTATTCAACTAGTCATTAAACAAGCCTAATTTAGGAAAATGATTTCAAAAAATGAGAATGATTTCATTTTCTGATGTTCGCATTGAACATTCTAAGTACATAAGTTCTTACGTGGGTAGCGAGAGAATTGCGAGTGTTTCTTTCGAACAGCAAGCTATCATTTCTCACTATGTCAAAAGGGCTTTGTTGGGCCAGCCAAAATTGCAAAATTAATTAAAGTGAAGCTTTATCAGTTCTCTCGCGTCCGAGGCTAGAAGATAATTATAAATACAGGGTTTCTAAAAAAAGAACTTACCTCACTTTAGAACGTAAACATTTCTCCCAATATTAAGCCGTAGTAATAGGATAAAGGTACCAATATTAATTCTCCCAATATTAAGCCGTAGGAACAGTATTAAGGTACCAATATGAATTCTCCCAATATTAAGCCGTAGTAATAGGATAAAAATACCAATATTAAGTCTCCTAATATTAAGCCGTAGTAACAGTAATAAGGTACCAATATTAATTCTCCCAATATTGAGCCGTAGTAATAGGATAAAGGTACCAATATTAATTCACCCAATATTAAACCGTAGTAATAGGATAAAGGTACCACAAATGCAGCCTACTGACTGAGGTCAACATTCAACAAGACTGGGTGAGCTAAAATCGGCTTTCCATCAGGCGAATGATGAGTATTCTAGAATGACGCCAGAACGTAAGACTCGAACGTGTCTCAATCCCAGTATTTTTTTTTTGAGGTGCCATTTCCTGCACGAGTCTCCTCTCTGTCGGCGTGCGAGAGGCCTAGGCCTAATTTAATAAACCTATTTAAGCTGGAAAGAAGTTACTTGAGAGACAACTGAAACAAAATTTCCACCAAGCATGATAGGTTTCCTAATACTCATAAACACGACATCTGAAGCTGAAAAATCTTATGTGAAAGGAAATATCTCTATTCATGCCGGATGTATTCAAGTCCACTCATGGTAATGGTTAACGAACTTTTTGAGAAATTCTTACTTGGCGAAGAGAATTATTTGCTAATTCGAGTAAAGAGTCAGGGTCAATGGACGCCCATGCCGAAGAACTCGTTAGAAAGTACAGCTCCTGTGCAAGAATTCTGGGCCTAAAAAATCACTCAAAAAATGTCCCATTTCTCTAAAAACTCAAGTTTTTCTATGCAAGACTGATAGAGCTTGGGCCTTTCTACTCAAATATCAAAATAGTTCTGAATTGGTAAAAGCGATGATCGATGGCTCGGCAAACCCGCTGACGAAATCAAAACTGATTCTAATTTTGATGTCAACAACCCACCACTCCTCTGGAATTACCAGCGCTCTGGGAAGTTGGAATTAATGGTTGAGCGTAAACTTCGCTCTTCGTTCCTGAAGCGATCCGTCTTCTGAGTACTCAAAATATTGCCGAACTCCCCTCGAGCGATGTTTCTAAACATCGCTAATGATGTTCCCTTGCTCCAATGGCCGATACCTCGAGGAAACTTCTGTCCGAGAAAAGTTTCCGACTCGATTTCAGTGGTCGCGTCAGTACATCAGATTCAAATGTCGGTCCAAAATGCACATCGTCTATCGTTACGTAGGCTTGCAGAGTGCCTCGTTTATAATAAAAGTGTAAATAATGAAATGGAAAATTACTGGGCAATTTAACGAATGGAAGCTTCGAGCAGCTTTATTAGTAAACGGAGTTCAGTCGAAGTGAATTCCTGAAAGGTACAAAACCGCTTGCATTCTTTTCGAGTAGGAGGAAAGCAGTTCCCGTTTGCAAAACTATCAAGTACTAGAAAAACTATTCCTATTTTAATTTGATATAACTGAGTTTCTTGAACATTTTATCCTCTATCGTCCTTGAAAAGCAAGAGACATATGAAGTTTCAGGAAATAAGTGACATTCGTGCGAATATATAACAGTTGGAGAGTAAGTATTCATTACATTTTTCAACAACGATCTATGTTGCTAATGAGTTTACAAGATTAAGGTTTCCTCTCGCCCAAAAAATTTATTTTTCTTGTTTCTAGAAACTGAATTCAAATCAAAATTTTTGTGTATGGTAAGTAACCCAATGATACACGATTTCCTCCACTATTCATATATACTGGGTGTCTTTAAATTATTTCCTAAATAAGCATGGACAAAGCATGGATTTCTGCTATATAACTACCGATGATAAAGAAGTAACTAATAAGACATAGAAAAATTCCCAGTAGTCATATTGTCGTCTGAATTCAAGGGAAGTACTGGAAGTTTTCCCCTGAATCCAGAAAGACGTTATGGACACCCTGTACAATTTAACAACTTCAGGTATAATACCGATATTTGGATCAGTTGCAAAAAATGCATGAGTCAAAATTACCGATTACTTGAAAAAAGATAATATTCTTCAAATACATGACAGTGATCTATTGGCTAAATCTAATTTTTATTTACATTAAATTAGAGCTATATTGTGACAATGTTATTCTTCGTAGAAATTTGCTCGTAGTTTATTGTTTAGCTTTTGGTAAATGTTCAGCTAGTGAAAATGTTCTATGAATATTACACAAACACGTTAAAAATTATACTGCTTCAATTTTTTCTAGTTTCACGTTCTTTGTTCCATCAGTTCGGAGACATTTGCTTCCGTTGGTGTTTGCTCTGCCATCAGTATCCATCGTATTTTTTATTCTCTGACTGATTTTTAGTCTACGGCATCAATAAAATTTTAATGAGTCATAATTCCACACAGCTAATAACCATTCAAAGTAGTTATGATTCATCATTCAAAATATCTAGTCAAGAACGTAGGTTGAGTGCTTGCTAATCTTAAAAAGGCCATCACTAAATCAAAAGTGAGAGCTGAGCTGAGCGCCTCATGCCGGGCCTGTAACGTGTCTTTAAGACGGAGAACATCGCTCGCTGGACGACTGCCAGACCTCCATCCCTCATGTTCGACAGCTCCACACAGCCCTGTATCCGAATTCAAACTTCCCATTTGTGGAATGAAATTATTCTGATAAACCTGGGCAGGATCACAATTTTTGTTTTTATTTATTAACTGATTCTCCTTTTAAAGGCATATTAAAAAAATATCGGTTATTCATGAATATTCGAGGATATTTAATGAAGTTAAGTTTTTATATTTATAATTTTCTCCCATGTCGCATAAGCAAAAAAAATTTTATTTGGCTGTGCTATAAATTTCTTATTGTTATGTGTCAGAGTCGACGTTGGTGATGTTTTTGAGGTGATTTTCTTGTGCATAGAAAATTCCAAATTAGATTTGATACGAACTGTACAGTACACTGCGCCAGTTTTCTTTGATTAAGAAACTTGCTTTTTCTTTAGCTAAAAGCATGCAGACTTACACTAACATTTTAAGTTTATGAAACATTTTAAATATTTATTCCCGCTTACAGAGGGGCGCTAAAAAAGCCCGTCAATAAGAGCTTCAGCCGCAGTAACACCGAACAAGCAACAGCAGCCCTAACCCAACCAGCAGTTGGCCGAGCCAAAAGAGAAGGCGCCCACAGTTTTACAAAAATAAATTACCTCCCGTCTCGCTCTTATCGACTGCCATTGGCTTAAAAATTTGCCCGTGAGAAATGAAATGAGAGCCCGTATTTCTAGCGAGCCGACACCGCTGTTTGGACCTCCTGTCCATCCAATTCTGCCTTTGAAATTAGCGTGACGCAGGCGTGTCTATAATACACGCCCCAGTTTTAGGAAAATTATCGAACCACTTTAATGGAACATTTCCTCACTGAAGTTGCAGTCGCTGTATTGCACAAGCTAAATTACCTTTATTTTCTGGCACGACTCACCAATAAAATTCCCGTAAACAATACTGACTTGACTAGGTTCGAGCGCCACTATTGGTCAGGTGAGAGGAAGATGGCAAGCGGCAAGGTGTCATTCGCGGAATGTGGAAATAGAAAGTCTTCACCTATGTACATATTTATAAAGATTATTATTGCATTATATTGAGCGAGTGATACATCATATCAATTTATTTTTTGCCTTAATCGATAGCAGCGTAATATTCATATACGAGCTCCAGCCATCAGTCCTTAGTGGAGAGCTTACGATCTTCAGCAGGACGATTGCTAGAAACCATTTAGGTTCAATATCTTGTTTCTCCGACTGTGTCATTACACTTGCCTCCATTCAAAAACTTCTTGGAACTTGATTACATTCATATACATTATAAATCTATTTCCCATGTAAATTTAACATTCCTCTCATTTTTAAATAAAAACGTGCATTAAAAGAGCACGAAATACTTCGAAAACTACCACCAGTCTATTCATGTTCCTGTTTCCACGTGCCCAACTCCTTCAGTAAGCCTTCAGTGTCCCTCTAAACACCACTAACTTCATGTATCACAATTTTCCTGCCGGGCCTACCACAACTCTAAACAGGAAAGACTAAAAGTATGGAAAATAAAATCGTGAAGCATAACGACGTAAAATGAAGAACCTAATAACGACTGAAAACTTGAACAATTGCATCTCAACAATTCCAATAGCGTCTACTAAGGAAAATGTGGTAAAGGCGATTCAAAGATTGGCTCACCTTTGAAAACGATGAGTGACCCTAAACTTAGGAGATCAATCCGACAAAGTTGTAAGATAATTGCATCAAAGTTTCATTACGTTAGAGGGTCAAGTTTTTCGCCCCAAGTTCCCGCTCTAACTTGTTTCTGGCCTCCGCCTTCTATCATTCGACCGTCTGCTTCGACTCACAGAAAGCTTGAGGCTCCTTCCTGTGCTCGCTCGTAAATGCTATTCAGCAGCGGCCTTCACTTCAATTAAGCACATTTCTTACCTCAGAACCGACCTTAACCACTGCTCATGTCCAAGTTGACCTTAACAACTGCTCATGACCAAGTTGACCTTAATCACTGCTCATGACTAAGTTGATCTTGATCACTGCTCATGACCAAATTGATCTTAACCACTGCTTATGACCAAGTTGACCTTAATCACTACTCATGACCAAGTTGATCTTAGCGCACACCTTACGATTTCGAGTCAACTGACGTTACTTGATCTCTCGACACAACTGCGGCGTTGAAGACCACGCGGGGTCCTTGACCTGCACTCTGAGCGTTATGACGTGGGCAGAAAAGGTACCGAATTTATTTAGCGCTGGTGCCTGCGGCGAGACCTGGAGCCCAGTCAGCGCTGAAGAAAATGCCGCGTCACTGTCGCTTGGGGCTCGCAATAAAAACTTTGCGATGGTTCCCGCAATGTAAGTCGGTCGCTTGACGTTTCCCGCCACACACCTCGGGAAATTTCCAATAAAGACAACTTTTCGAGCGTTAAAAATTGAGCCGACTTTTAATACCAATTTTTGAAGCGTGGACCTCGTCAGTGAAAGTGAAAATTCTGAGAAAACGAGCTACGTAAAGCGGAAGGATTACCTAGTTTGGCACACTCACTAGAACGTCGGCATATATTGCAGCTCAAGCACTCGTACTTTAGCGTGTTCTCGTGATCACAAAACTCTTCATCAACACCTGAACGGAAAATGCTTGAGTATTAAACTTGACAGGTACTTTCCTAATTAAACTTGGCGCTTAAATTGAAGGCACTTTACCGCATGAGAAAATCCGTGGAATTGTAAGAACTCAAGAACTCACAGCAGCAACCAAAGATGGTTTAATTCTTGTAGCATTGTAACGGCGTTTGTACGTAGCTCGATGACGTCAGAGATCGTCATGACGTCATGACGGTCTCGACGATGTGCACATTACCACATGACGATAATTGTCGGCCAAATTAGCTACTACAAATTGATGAAAAAGTCACTTCCCTCTTCACCTTGCTCCAAAGAGATCAAACAGTTTTGCTACGAAAACTACATGTTCCTATTTTTAATTATAAATTCTCTTCAAAAGGTCAGAGGAACTTTATCACTTCCCATTACACGACGATCTGCTTCTTCTCAGTTTCACCTCGCCTACGTTCCAAAATTACCGAGGATATCCTCAATTACTGAACTAGTTGAAGAATTAAGCGTGTCTGGAGCCTACCTAATTCGGGAGACAACGTGTTGCTGGACTTGGCTCCCTTCCTAAGGTCTAATTAGGCCTCAGAAATTTTTTGTCCCTTTTCTAATGCGATTTGATGTTGATGCGGCGAGAAAAAGTCAAGTGACGCCCTCAGGGGTTCTGGATTACGGCCACTCCGCTCCCGGGGAAATGTTTAGAGAGCTTTATTGAATAGAACTATGATCTTCTAGTTACATCATTCAAAAATCAATGTTCATTTTTGCCCCTCATTGCTGGAACTAAAGAATGGTTATTCCTTAAAGAACATATCGTTCTGAGATGAGCAGGTTTTTACTAATTAGCGACAATAATCGAGAAGAAACAGTAACACTCTCGATTTCTGAGGACTGTGACCATATTGCAGTAGTAACAAATAAAATAATACCATAAACATCAGAACATGAAAAACACCTTTTCATAAGTGAGGATTTCAATTAAGGTACGAGGAAGATGCACGCGGTGTTCCACCAAAAAGTGTTGATATTTTTAAATATTTGTTACTCATTAAATATTGATTGAAGATACTTGAACTTTTCCTCATTTTAAAGCATGAAATGTCTACCTTTACGAATTAAACTTTCTTGAGTCATAATAATAGTTTAGGAATTATTATACAAAAAGTGAGATTTGGATTTTTGCCTATTGTGTGAGGGGATTTTAAAAGCGTAACCACAAACTTCATTCGCTCGAATAGATCTGAGTATCAAAACGGATAATGAAATAAAGAATAGGTATTTTTTTTAAAGGAAAATATTCATATTCATGAATAACACAATTTTAAATTCCGGTCCCGATTAGTTCCTTTATTCCAACAAATGGCCACCGTTGCTTCCGAGACACTTTCGGCATCGGTCACTCATTGCTTGCATCGATTTCCGAATCATTTCACCGTTGTCACCGTTGTCTTTAAGCTCGTTAATATTGTGGATGATACGCACTCGTTGATCTTGCAAGTAACGTGAGTGTGGCCTCTTAATTAAAAGAACAATAAAAATGGCTAAATACATAAGTGATGTACTTCAAAAAAGCTATCTTTCCATTGGCTGCATTTGCAGGTCGAGTCCTAGTGACACACGCTGGTGTCCCTTCTCTGGAACGAAGAGCGGAGCCTCGACCTTGGATTCCTGAAGACGATATTATGGCAACGCGATACGAAATTATAAGTTTTTCTTTCATTTGGCAGGAATTTTATTTGGTGCTTACAATTTCGAAAGCTACGATCATCAATTCCAACGTTTATCATGAGTGAAATCATTTTAGCTCATTCATGTTCATAACGGGTGCATCATGAGCCGGTACGACCTCTAGTGATTGAAAAGATTCAAGTGAAGAAGAGACGCGGCTACCATGAGCACTGTAGAAATCGCGGAAAAAAGTAAAAAATTGAAGTTATCCAGAATTAATCAATACAAGACAATGAACTCTGAACTCTACAAAAAATCTGAATTTTATGTTCAGCCGCTTGGAGAGGAACGAAATCAACGAGGAATCAAGAGGAATACGGTGTAATACTTACAAGATTTGTGCCAACGAAGGACAGTGTCTTGCCAAAACACTCGACGGAAATGAAACCCATCAAATACTAGGAAATGTACAACAAGGCTCAATGGACAAGCTAATGCAGATTATGCTGAAAAGCAGCTCCTCATGAATGCATTCTTGGAACTGCGGACTGGCTGGTGCCTAGAGACCGATTTTTGGACACTGATAAGAGCTTGTAGAAAAATATCCTTGCTCCAGCAACAGATGCCGAGGAAACTTGCTCGCATAGCTTCAGTTCGGGAGCATAGGTCTCAATTTAACAGAATGGCGTTGGTCGAACAAAATGTACCATTTTTGTCAATCATCTGAGCACAGACCAATGTTTGTTCATTTCGAAACCACGTAGCTACTAGCCTCCTGTTTAGGTCTGTCCCGAGGCCCTGTTTCCTACCCAGACTATTGACCTCAACATTGCGTAATTATAAGTTATGAGAGACAAAATACTTTGGATATCTGCTACATTCCTTCGATCTTTCTTATCTTAAATGAACTGACCCTCACATTTTCAAGAGGTTTATTGTGTGGAAATTATTTATGACACAAAATTAAGTCATGCAAGAATTTTAGAATTTCGCTAGAGCTCGCTTCAACAACTACCTCTCTTTGTTCTTCGACCATTTTCAGTATAACTTTTCCCTATTCAGAAGCAACAGCTCGCTACAGAGGCGTTGAAGTAATAATAAATCAGTGTCTTGTTCTAAAGACTATGTTGTCAACATTCACTGCCACTCGTATACATCTTCCCTAGGTTCTATACATAGCATTACTGCAGATATCGTAAAAGGCCGTTCGCCTAAAATATTAAATTCTGTCTTTAGAAATTAGTGATATTCGCTTTTTGAATATATGTAACATTTCTATACTGCATTATGGAAAAAAAGGGGAATCAACGTGTCTTTGGATGTCTGCACCATATGGCTCTCGTGAAACGTTATAAGAATGAGCTTCAGACCTAACCCTTTGTCGTGCAGCATGTTTTAAAGCTTAAACATATACAGAGTGTTCCACAACGCATGGGCCAAACATTGACTTGTGTATAAAAACCCAAAATAATCACTTTTTCACGAATAAAAAAAGTCCGAAATAAGACCAAGTTAACGAAATATTGATAAGGCGATTCAAGGGAAAAAAATGATTTCAAGGAAATTTTTTCGACACCGGCTTATGACATGTTTGCGTTACTAACGCTTGTATGAATAGTCTCTAGAGTTATTAGGTAATAGAAATTCATAAAATACTCTGACTAAATTTATTACGTGATTAAATTTACAGGAATTGTTCAGAATGCCTGCCTTGTTGGTCAATGCAGATCTGATACCTACGACGAAGCGATTCCAGTACACGATTGAAAACTCCGGGATTACTCTCAATTAGTCCAGCAGCGTCCACTATTCTTCCAATAAGATCTATCTCTGACTCCACAGCAGTTTCACAAATTAAACATATATTAAATTAAACTAATCCCGGAGTTTTTGAACATATACATGTTCAAAAACTCGGGATATAACATGTTTTGAACATGTCATGAGCTAATGTCGAAAAAATTTACCTTAAATAATTTTTTTCCCTTGAATCGCCTTATCAATATCTCGTTAACTAGGCCGTTTCGGACTTTTTTTATTCCTGGAAAAGGGATTATTTTGGGTTTTTATACACACTGTCAAAGTTTGGCCCATGAGTTGTGAAACACCCTGTATAATGCTTAAGTGACTGTGGTAGCAGGACAATATCATCTTGGCAAACTGTATCAGACACGATGCATAGCGCAGGAAAAGTTAACGTAAAACTCGCTTGAAATCACCGCACCTAAGCCTTAGTTTGGTGGGCATATGGTGAACTTTTGGCGTTGTGTTGAAGAGTCTTTGTTTTGCGCGCGCTGCCATAGGACTTTTAGGTGCGGGAGATGAACGCTGGCAGCCGTGATGCTCAGAGTTTTGAAGCGGTTAATTTGTTGGAAGTGGTGGAGTCATCACTGAAGTTCGGTGCTCGAGAGGTGAAATAAGCCGAAAAAGAGCGATGACTAACAACAATTGCAATCAAAGTATAGTGCAAACACAAACCAGTAATTTAACACGAATTTCATTCAAACCTCAAGGGCCATCTGAAGCACCAAGTATGCATGCAGGCAGGAATGGACTCCATGATTGAATGCGGCTTTTATACCTCGCATGTGGTGAACGTTACAAAGACCTTGCGAAAACGCATATTTCATTGTACAATTTTGGCAACTGCAGTAAAAGCTTGCCTATTTAATCTGCTTCTACAGCTTGTTTTCATGTGGTGTATCGGCGGCCTTTGCGAATACAAAAACAAAAAATCTGAAGTATGTTCTACGTCTATCAATACAAAAGGAAAAGAATGATTTTAGACGACAAAAAATATGCTGCATAGTATATAATCTAGCACTTAGTTGGGTCAACAGTTATAGCGGCATCACTTCCACGTATTTCCGATCCACAACTGCAGCATTTCTGTAGGAGCGATCCAACTGATGCGTCTAAACTTTTGTCTGTAGTAAAATACTCATCTGTGGAAGCAACAATAAAGTTCTAATCTTGCGTCTCTGCAATCCCGAAGAGCAATAAATTTGAACACCAGTAGCTCACCGTTCAGAAGAACATTTCTTTAGCGTCACGGGACTTCGGCGTTGCGGCCAAGCGACTGTGCATCAACGCATAAAACATTCGTTGCAACGAATATGCAATACGATGATTTTCCGCAGTAACGGACAAATTGAAAAAACATATAAACAGGGTGTTTCAGAATTTTTTATTTTTTGATCAAATTTTTACATACGGTTCGTTTCGGTGAAATGAACATCATTCGACTCCCTGAAGGCATGTCCGGAAATGCTGAGTTAAGAAATTACCGAAACTTGAAAATTAGAGACTGTCGGTTGGAAAATTGAATATCAAAGTTAGAAGTTAGTCTATCATTATCAACGAACCATACAAAGTTTGAAGAAGATGAGAAGTTCACATTAAGTGTTCGAAATTCCATCCATCTGCTGTGGTGCATGCAAGCAAGGACCGGGATAATGATTACTGAACTAGTGCGAAGATACTAGGAATTTCAGTGGATAACATATTACACGGGGGTAGATCGTATTATACAGTGGGTAACGTATTACACGTGGGTATATCGCATTATACAGGGGGTAATGTATAACACGGGGTAACGCATTACACGGGGTATTGTAGTATACGGGGTAACATATCACACAGAAAGGGAGTAGACGGACGTTTTAAAGGATTAAAAAAGAGTTTTCAATATGAACAGTTTGTATACTAAATCATAGAATTTATTGTACGAACCAAAAAATACGAAGATTATTCCCATGAACAGCGATATATCATAGGCGGCCTTGAGTCGCTTTGTCTGATCGGAAAGAATAATTTTTTTTATCCTTCAAGCCTCACCCTCGACGCTGCGAACATCTGCCGCGCGACTCTCCTACAACCGCCACCGTTTAAATCAAGACGCAGGCACTAGTGTGGACTAGCCATAAAAAGGCCAACTCAGTTTTTAAATAAACACAATACAAGAACCTCATTAATTCCAACACGTTTTACCGTTGGGTTTTCAATGCCTTACAACTACTGGCGTGGTAAAGGATGTGAGGAATGTGTGGTTTATACTTCCTTTTCCAAGGGAAGTACTCCCTGGTAACGTGAAAATGCTTCGCCTGAGCCGAAATTCGAACCCAAGTCCTCTGGGTTACGAGGCCATCACGCTACCACTAGCCCATAGAGCCCACAACGTGAACGGTCGTTCGTGACTTAAGCACTTGTGGGCATATTCAGCTTGTGTAGTTTTGAATGAAGTAGCGAGAACGTTAGACTAAACTGAATTATTTCTAATATCATTCAGGAATGAAGGTATGTAGCTCTTATATGGTTACGTAATTGGCACTACAGCCTCGGCAGTCCCGGCAACAGTAAACCCATTCACGCCCGGGAATATCAATTCGGGTGAACTGATGTAAGCATCAGATTTAGACTGCCGAGAGTGATCGACGCTGATAACAGTGAAAAATATTTTCTCAAAATTCAAATTATAAAAAATGTAGTAAGTGACACTACCGTCATGTCTATGCTGTCGCTGTTGAATTAAATCGGGTCACGGATGCGTGTCAAGTAGTCCCTAAGAGTTAAAAGTAAATTTGTCACCACTTTAATTAAAAAACCTAAATTGTAAAAACGTTTCACTCTAATCATTTCACGCTTCCACTAAATCAGAAACCAAAAAAATTAAAGCCTATGTAAACAAAAAACGTGAAAATATTGGGCCTCAATAGTCTTTCCAGCCTTCCTCTACAGCTTGGAATATCATTTCAGCTGAATCTGATACATTTACGTGCGCATTTTTCCAAAGGAAAATCGATCAGGCTACCCATGTTTTTCTCACGTGTCCTGCATTTACAATTCGAACGGAACGTATTCACAGCGTTAAGCCGATCAAGCTTTTCATGCAGAACGTCTACATGACCCATCAAGTCATGTTACTAAATCTTGAACTATAACTGATTGGTCAGAGGCACGGCTCGTGAAGCCCTTGAGAAGTGGTGCGGTCAGTCATAGCGACGCAAGTCTTACCTCCAGTTTATATCATACATGATACATTTCTTTAAAATAAGCTTGGGCGGCAAAGGAATTAGTCATTAATTGCTTTTCGAGCTTAAGTTATTTACAGCGTGCATCAATCGGTCTTCAAAGCTTCGGCAGGAGTTTAGGTTATATGCAAGTACTGCATAGGCATTCGTTTTCATTCAGTAATGTCAATGTATAAACTTGTTTCTTAGCTGCTCCTCAACGATGAGGTGAAAGCAAGATGTCTCGGAATGACAATGAGGGGCTATTACATTTGGTCAAGCTGGCTGAAGCAAGTGAAGGAAGTAGCGAAATGAGCTAGTGTTTCATACCGCTCGGTTTTTCAGGTCTACCAACGATGGAAGCGATCCAGTACACACCGCAACTCAAGGTAAAATTGTAGTCAAAAATATGCTACCCGATAAGCAGCGCCGCCCTATGTCCCGAACAGTTGAAAGAAATCGCTTTGCATCAAAGATAGGACTACTGCGCAACGGCAGTGATGGCTCATCTCCGACTGTTTCTGAACGAACTCTTTGTGAGAAACTCCATGAAATGAATACGTAGAGCAGAGTGACTCGGAAACAGCCGATATTCTGTCGTGTTCTGTGTCTGTTTCAGCTACACAGAAGGGTCCTTTAGTTTAGGCATCCGTCAAACCGAACCAGCATGGCGACATTGAGCTGCTAGATAAGTATTTTTTGCAATTTACACAATATCTGAATGAAATAACTCGCGTTGCATAGCCTATCTTTCAGGATGACAACAGCCGGGTGAATCGCACTAAAACTGCCATTAATTACCATGACAGTCATCCAGGATATGTCAGGCAATTAGATTGGCCAGTAAAGTCTCCAGACATGAAGGCACTAGAAAATTTGGGGGACCACCTAAAATGACAAGTTAGACGTCGAGAAAATCAACAACGTACTGTGGCCACAATCAGAGACCAGGAGATGCAAAAGTAGTTTAAATTCAACCAGGTGTTCATTAAGACACTTATACATTTGACGCAACTCAGAATTACCGCCTTTATTCGTGCTCTTGGAGGTCTTACATCATTTTAGCAGCCGGTGACTAATTTTTTGTCCGGGGAGCATATATTCCTCAAAATATATCTAAACAGAACAAAGCAAAGTTTAGTGACAACCGGAATATCCACTAAGCAAAATTTATATGGAGATAAGTATTTAGCCGAAATCAAAAACAAGTCTATAGTACTCAGTGACGAGAGCGATATTTGCAATAACAGCGTTGAGACGATTATTGTAGCTGGAAACTAACTTTCGACACCCCGTTTGTGGTATCTTGTTCCATTCTTGCCTGTAGATGATCCTCAAATCAGCAAGGCTCTTTAGACTCTCTGTTCACATCAGTTTTGAATATTCGCCACAAACTTTCTGTGGGACTGAAATCGGGCGATTGGCATATAGGCCATGGAAGAAACATTGTTTTCTGATTTGCGAACCATTCTTTTGTCAAGTCCGCCCAATGTTTGGGGTGATTGTCACTTTGGAAAGATCCACTAGCGCCGATGAGAGAATATCTTGCGGTTGAAAGCAGCTTCTGCTCTAGTATCTGTCTGTACATCGAATTATCTATTTTTCCATCAATGATGTGGAGTTCCCTTACACCACGGACTGTAAAACAGCCCACACTATGATGCTGCCTCCTGCATGCTTGACGGTATGAGATTGTTTTCTAAGGATCATACGCATTTCTTGTTTTCCTCTGAAAATCACGAGCTTCATTTAGGTTAAAAAGTTAAATTTGCTTCCACCGGACCATACAACCAGCTCTCAAAACTCCAACCTTTGCCAAGATGGTCTTCGGCAAACGTTAAACGATTCTTTACATGTGGTATGACTCTCTCCGACGTTTGGATCATACGATGGATCTTTCCTCGCGGATGAAAGCAAAAGACACTTAGACGCAAGTATATTAGTGGCTATTACAGGCAATAAAAATTCAAAAATCATTCTTCTTTACCTTAACACGTTGACTCCGATTCTCCACACAGGTAAAATTACATGCCGACAAATATCTCTACTGTGAATTTAAAGATGAAGGATTTTTATTTCACAAATTTGGTTACTCTATTAATTTTCTTCCTAATCAGAACTAGCTTATTCGATTGATGAACACTAATTTGAAGAAAACTCGAAAATTTGTATTTATACATGATATTGCTTTGGTTACCTTAGGTTAGGTTAGATGATCGCGTGTACCATATATGACCCCCTTCGGAGTCAACGTGTTAATAAGGCAGATTCAATAGCCCTACAAATCTTTGACGTACTTAGACATGTATGCAAATAACTTCGGTTGTGCAAAAGTTCTAAGTTCGGATCGAGGAGGAGACGTGCCAAACAAAAATACCTATAAAAACAAGGAAACCGTAATTTATACCACGAACACCAAGCAACGCAATTATCAAGTTTGCAATAGAGCGCGTAATGAGACTATAATAATTAAAAATTCTTACAAGGCATCGAATGCCACAACACAAAGGAGAACAGACGAGTGGCGTGCTGCGCCCCATTCACTACGATCAAGGTCCCAACTAACGACGATCCTGGCACGAATATTTAAAGGTATTGTGAGTTGACCATGTGCATCCTTACGACATGTTTTGCTATACGAAGAGAGGCTCCGAATGGAGTGGAGGCATGCAGACCGCTTCGGTTCAATTTTCTTGCAGCCGTTTTTCGATTGACGAAAATTCCTTGTAATCCAGTTTTTTCTGCAAACCTGTACGGGTTTTCATGGACTTGTTTGCCACTTTACCCAGTATATAGCGTCGAGAGCGGGCCGAGATCTTACGAGGAGCTCTTCTTCTTAGCAGATAGGAGATTGCCCCAGTCTCTCGATGTTTCTGAAGTATTGCCCCACTGTGGAGTATGGAACCATAACACGTTCAGTAGTTTCCCCATGGGTTAATCCTTCATTACCGAGGTGAACTATTTGCTTTCGAATAGCTTCGGGTATTTCTTTGACTTTCGGCGTTGTGTTCACAGAGCATCCATCCTCAACAAATTCTGGAGAGGTATTGATCGTGCTGATCGTTGTTTGTTTACATTACATGTGCTTTTGAAAGCTTCAGGAAACTTTTTAAAAAGCATTTTAAGCAAGATACTTAACTTTTGTAATGAACTAATAATTATTTAATCTGATATCAATTTTGGAAATCAATTCTTTCCTCCATGCATTTTTTGCTTAATTGATTTTCTTGTTGTCAATTAATTTGATTCTCTTCCGTTTAAATTTTCCCATAAATATATATTCTGTAATCTACATGTGCTCTTTTCCCCTGAACTAGAGCTCAAAATTATCAAAATACATCAAAAATAAAGTTGTGCAAATGCACATGTCAATGGACTGCAGCTCATCTGTTAGAATTACGTAAGACCTTCGTTTGTTTAACAGTGAAGAAATTGGGGCAGTAAAGGTTTAAATTTGAAACGTTTTTGTGTTTAATCTGAAGGGCTGACTTTTCGTCAGCCTTTCTTTTGCTTTATTAAAGAACAGGAGAACGATTGAGGTGGCAAACATTTATACTTTAATGCTCCTTGAATTCCAAGGAAGGTTATGGGCTGGTGTCAGTCTATAAATTCAAGGTTGGTGCTGCCGCCCTCTGAGGCCTCCTGAGGCGAGAAGGCTGGGACCGTCCCCCAGCTGGTCATGACCGGTCGGGTGGCACAGAGGTCACAGGCTGTCACGATCTGCCCCGTTCGTCCTGTGAACAAAAATTTACGCGTTCAATAATATTACATTAAAGTGACCCCGAAACCTGAAAATAGGCAACGGTAGAATAATAGGTTCCATGACTGAAATTAAAATAATTTGAATTCGCCATTCAAGCCTTCGTTGCCCCAAACAGCTCATGTCTTCGTTGCACCAAACAACACAAGTCTTCGTTGCCCCAAACAACTCAAGTCTTCGTTGCACCAAACAATTCAAGTCTTCGTAGCACTAAACAACTCAAGTCTTCGTTGCCCCAAACAACACAAGTCTTACTGCATCAAACTACTCAAGTCTTCGTTGCACCAAACAACTCAAGTCTTCGTTGCACCAAACAACTCAAGTCTTAGTTGCACCAAACAACTCAAGTCTTCGTTGCACCAAACAACTCCAATCTTCGTTGCCCAAAAAAATTTAAGTTAAATGACTTCCAATTTTTGCATAAGTGAATACTGCAACAACATCGAGAGGGCTTCTAAGGCTCAACCCATGAATCTCATTATACTGAACGGAAACATGATTTAAGATTTAAAAAGTAAAGATAGAATGTATATTAAGTCCAACGACGTCGTATGATAAATTATTAATCATGACTGCATAATGGGTCTAGTTTAAACTTAAGTCAGAGGTGAAGAAAATAACTTGCAGAAGTTGAACACCCTCCAGCAAAGTAAACAGGCTGCCAGTCACCAACAGAGCGTGCCAACATAAGGGCGACACACCTGCTGGTGCTGATTCTCTTATGGCAGTCCCCGTTGACTCCACCACAGAGTAGTGCTGACTGCCACCTTNCCATCCCCCAGCACGACCGCAACCCTAGGCCGGGCTCTGCAGGAAGACTCACTCCACGTTATCTTGTAACTCCATTAACTCGTAGTAGCATATGCTCTTCACCCTGATGTCCGTGTTTTTTCGCACAATAAACAGTTCAGACACGGCCACTTCAGCCGCTCCAGCGTCCGCGAAATGGAGTCTGCTGAAAGTTCTGTTTCCAAGCGATCGCTTGGAAGGAACTTTTGCAGCACACATGTTGTCGCCCCATAAAACTTGGATACTGGTGACAAAAATTGATATCATATTTCTATTCTAGAATTCATTTCCATTTGAAGATTCATTCACCCATGCCACTTACACCAATCCTTACGTCCGACTTATTGTTCTACATCTGTCCCCTGCACTCGCGTCCTGTTTCTGCTCCAGTACCCGCAAGTCTTCTTAGGAAAATAAGACAACTGTGAAATACTGAAAAAATACCGTTCACATTTTCAAAAACATAGATAAGATAAAATATCATAGTTTTCACGAACGAATAAATATTTGCATTTCTGAACACCTATATTTACACTTAAGTTTTTCAATTTGAATTTGGATTCTTAATTTCTTCTACCAACAATCATTAGCAAGGGCTACGTTTTCGTCAGTGGTTATATTCACCCAGGTACATTTTACGAAGATTAGACTGCAGTCAAAAATTGCTTGAGACGAAATGCACCCGCACGATTTCAAAAACATATGTGTAAAAGAAGTAAATATACATCCATCATATTTCATAAATAGGAGTAAAATAAGTCCGTGGTTATGAATTTGCATGAAGCGAGAAGCTGTAAATACCCAAATTGGACTGAAATAATGACGATGACATTAGTGTAGCAAAAATACGAGCTACTGTACGTTACTTCTCTTGATAGATTCTTTGCCCTCTCAAGCTGATATTTCGAGCTCAATAAGAGAAATAAAATAGGATACACCATTGAAAAATGTGATCTTTTAGCGTCTGTATACTATCATGAATGACAACTATAGACTAAATTTTAAAGTTATTTGCTGGGAGCCTTCCGTTGGCATCCTCAATTGGCGTCCTCAAAGAAGGCAGTACGTTGTTTGCCTTCACAGAACGAAGAAATAAAGGAATACCCAAGTAGGTCGCTCTTTTCTTGAGAACGAATGTTTGTGAATGAGATAATTTGAAGCGAGGGGTTCCTTCGATAGCAACGGTGAACCCAAGTAAAAGTTGACGTACGTGTCTAAAGTTTTCCAGGCAATTCTGACGCCAGTTTGCATTCGCAAAGCGAACTAATAGATAGTATTTTGCTTCAATTTCTAGCAGAATCGTAGTGATAAGAAGACAATTTTTCTGCAATCACTAAAGGCTGCTCATTTGGGTGTCTGAGTCGGTCCATTGCAGCCGCATGAGCCACCGAGTAGAAGAACTAGTATTCTTTTTGAATTTCCTTCAAAGAGAAGTACCAATATTTTCTCATGGTTCAGGTGAAATTCCCTCTTGAATCTACGTGTCTTACTGTGTGAAAAGTGCATGGAGCGTAATTGTTCAAATTATTGTAATCATTGCTGTGCTCGCTTCAGCTCCAGCGGCTTAAAGTAGCCTGATATACTCCTACACTGGTGCAAGTGCAAATAAGCATTCGTACTCTTCTTTCAAAAGCTAATTTTGAAAAATTCAATGTACATGAAAATATCATAATTGAGCAACGCTTTTATCAAATAAAGATGCATAATATCCAGCACAAATAGCAAAGACGGGAATAATTTTCAGAAAATTTCACTGAAGAACAGTAACTGGTTTAAATTACTGTAAAAAATTATTCGTAACACATGAAGAACATCAATCTATCTGAACCACGTACGAGATCTGTCGTGCATTCTGCAATACGACGTTCCGCTTATCGACTCGTTTCGGAGAAGGTCTGCTCCCCGCCTCCTCCTCCCTTCCCCCCCGGTCGCTTCTGCCCTCAGGGTGCGCTCTGCCTCTCTCTCGGACTTAATTTAATGAGACTCATTTGAAGACCTTCCGGAAATTATTGCAAATTGTTCAGAAAGAACAAAAATTACTGTTAGAACTGTTTGCTACCCTGCACCTTCATTCAAATATTCAATATCCACAGCGTGCTTTCGACAAAACTGTTGGAAGAGTCCTTCGTAAATAACGCTAATAAGTACACATATACATACCTTCATCCCTCAGAGATGTTAATTAATCTGTGGAATCTTTGGCAGTGGGTATGTAATAAATACAAAAGGGTAAAACGCAATTTGAGGCCTTTAATTACCGTAAATGTTCGGAATTTTTCCGTGTTCTCAATTGAAGGGAAAAATGCAATCTATTACCATCGTAGAGCTCCCGCTCTTCCAGTCGTCGTTGATACACTGACATGTTTTATGGGTAGAAAAGTCTTTTCAATGGGGATGGATCGTTCTGAATAAATTGTTAATCATCTTACAATGAGATCTTTGTAATTACTGCACATAGAAGTACAGGTATCTCTAGCTACGTTTTATTCACGTTGAAGAGGCTGTTTTGCAGTACCATTACTGAATCAACGATGTGAGTGTATTTTACGCGTCTTTCATATGAATAAAATCTCCGTGGTTTTTCGATGAGAAAGTAGAGTATTTAGTGACACGGCAAGGCGTCAACTGTCCCACGTGACCCCCTGACGCACACGCTCCTGTGCATCCACACTGCGCTAGAGAGCGCCGAGTGCAATTTTGAAGTATCTTGAGTAGTTTTAATATAGATTTCTCAGAAATTTTACAACCCTAACACTAAATTGACGAGTCTTACTTGGGCAGAAATGAGATACTTCGTGGCTATAACGTAAGTTTAAGGTAGAAGCAAAATGGCTGAACAAAGTACAGGATGTCAAAAATGAGGTCTCTCCTGTCATGTCATTGAACATGATTTTGAACAAAATCATGTTCAATGCTAGGCAGCATAAATTCTACGATCGTTATATAACTGAGAACAGGGAAACCTGCATGCATGGGGAGATCAAAAATATAATCTACATCCAATTTTGGCAAAGCACAGTCTTGCTTTGGAGGTCAAAAATAAAACATAAGAAAAAACTCTGTTGTACACTCATGTGTAAATATGAGCACAATTACCCACGACTGCGATACAGTTCCACCAAACATCCCCAGCAAGCAAAGAAGTGCCTATCTTGCGACCAGTACTGGTTTTCTCAGTGTTCTACGGCAATCGCAGTCCAGATCAGCAAGATTTTTTGCGATGAGTGTTCAGAAGAGTATACAGTTTTCACTAGTCTCAATTTTGATCAGCATTGTTTTCGAATTACAATACGTTGTGTCATGCTTGTATATAGTTCGACACCCTTTAACAACCAGCGCCAGCTGGCGTCTTGCTGATGTAAGATCAACGAGTGCTGATTCAACTTTCGTTAACCGATTCCTGATCGAGCGGCACTCACGTATCCTGTAGATGCTACACTCTTGCCTAAGCTGCCGTGAATGCAATCGCGATGTATAACAATAAATAACTCAGGCTGTCGATTCTGAAAAAAGTTCTTCTGATTTCTAAATATTGAACAAGTTTTTCGAATTTTAATTTAAAACAATATCATGGAGCGATAACCCGGAGCACGTTCCTCACGCCATCCATGACTGGAAACGATCTTCATTTCAGCAGCGCGCGTCCGTGAGTGTCGATGACACGTGTACCTCGGTGTAAAACTTCTATAGTTTCACGCGTGATGTGTTCACGAGACAGCAGAGCCGTGAGCATACAACCTGATAAAAATATAATGTATGGACTTTCTCATTGCACCCTGAAACTGAACAACTTGGCTCTACGGAAACGTGTTGTAGCAACTCACTCATATAGCAAAAGCAACTCGCGAAGCCGTTTAGGTGCACATGCTTTTTCTGCGTAAAAAACGAACTATTTCACGTCAGCCGAGGCAATCTCTCTAAATTCTTATTTTGCCCTAAGCCACACCGTGTTTCCCATTGCTGAAGCTCTCAGTCGTGGCTTTTGTGGATTCCTGCCATCCTTTCCGCGGCAGATCTGCAAGATTTTCCGCGAAATTTGTGGTATTCTGAGACACTGATCACGTTCTAACCGTAATGCATGCGGACATATTTTTACCTCCACGTTCTTCTGCAAAATAAAATTGCAAGATCGCCCCGCGTTACTGTTTCTCAGAAGTATATATTTTTGAGAGATTTCGTTATTGTTCACGGCTCCTGCCGTATTTTTCGTTCCTTGTGGAGGCAAAAGCCGAAATGACTCCGTCATAGAAGCCACAAGTAGACTTTTGTGACTAGTATTCGTTATACAGGCTACTTTGCACGCGAGTTTCAAGTGGACTCGTATAATAATTCTACAGAACCGTAGAGAAAAAGGGCTTATACGAATTTCAAAAGTCTACCGTTGATTTATCAAATCTTATTTTCTTTCTGTGTATTTATACCGAGTCCCTTAGCCTCTTCAAAAAAAATAAATTTGTTTATTGCAGCTGTAACGCTAAAAACGCGCAAGTAACATGAAGGTTTTAGCAATCCATAGATACTAATATTCATCACGTGCTTTTCGTACGAGAAAGAAAATTTCGGAAACTCAAAGACAAATTATGAACGGGAATTTCACCCGTTGGCTTTCCAAAGGCTCCATATTGCTGAGGTCTGTGAGCGTCAAGAGAAAAAGTTTATTCTTTCTGAAGAAGCCAGTGTAGCAAGTTCAATGGAAATTGGTTTTCATTTTATGAGCAGGCTTGTTTAATTAAACATTACTCTAGAATTCACGACAGCCTCATTTTTCATTTATTTGAGAAAAAGATGACTTTCTAGTCCATGAACGTAAGATTCTGCTTTATTGGTTTTCGCAATATTTTGGAGCGTCAAATTTTATTGCCCCTGAAAAGTAAGACAAAAGAAAAGCCTAAGGTACCGTGGAAAAAGCGCAAATCAATTTGAATAATGGTTAACAAAGCTTGAAATGTAGCCAAGCAAAAGAAATACATAGTTGGAAAGTTTTGATGATGCACGTGTGGTACATAAACGCCTGAGGCTTCAGATGATGTAAAAATGGTCCAATTTAAAAAACTAAAGTTATTACGTTTGAGCTCGCGCTCCTACGAGGCAACATGTACGTATCGACGTGTAGTATTATTGGGTTGTGCGGAAAGTTCGTGACGATGTTGAGTTGTTCTTCGACTTATTCCAGAACGGGATTGAGTCAGGAAAGTAGGATTTGAGGACGCCCCCATTTAACGTGCAGCTCAAGCTGTCTTTTCGCGGAGGAACATTTGAGATCCTAAAACCCGAGTTAATTCTGTAACAATTTAAATTGAAAGTTAAAAAGTCATTTTCGGCACTTGATGCTTTTCTAGTCCCATGGAAAAAATGTCTCCCAGACAACCAAAGAAATATGTACAGTTTACAATGATGATCATTTATCCGAAAGAACTGTACGGAAGTGGTTTGTCAGGTTCCGGGCTAGAGATTGTAGCCTTATTGATAAAGACCGATCATGCAGACCACCCTTTATAGATGATATCCAATCAGATCGTTCACTGAGAATAACCCGCATTGCACAAAGCGAGAATTGGCAGAAAGACTCAACCTAAAAAAATCCGCCGTTCACAAGCACCTGGTAAAGCTTGGGCTTGTAAATCGCTACTATGCTTGGATGCTACAAGACTTGAATGTACAGAAGCTTTTGGATAATTAACCGGGTAATTATCCAAACCGGGTAATTAATTTTGAAAAATACTGCTCACAACCGGACGAGTTAAAAGCAACGATTCAAGAAAAGCATCCAAAAATTAGCCGACAGGAAAGGTGTTGTTTTCCATCAGGATAATGCAAGACCACACGTTTCTTTGGAAATCTGACAAAATTGCTTCATTTTGGCTACGATGTGTTACCCCACCCTCCGTATTCACCAGATATTTCTCTTTCAGATTTATACTTATTCAGGTCTTTCCAGAATACTCTTGATGGTAAAAATTTCAATTCCTTAGACTTAGATGATTTAAAAAATACCTAGATAAATTCTATCCCATGAAATCACCACAATTCTGGATAGAGGGTATTTTCAAGTTAACTGAAAAATGGAAACGCATCGTGCAACAAAATGGTTCATATTTGGTTGATGAAAAATGCAACAGCCTATATTTATCACCATTTTACTTCCCTTTAAAAATCAGCGCTAGCTTTCTGAACAACCTGATATTTGAATATTTTTAAACGAATGTGCGTTCATCCGATCGTGAATGCAGCCTGTGCAGCCGCTGCGTTGCCTACGCGTTTGCGTTCAAGACGGCACCAGGATCGCATTGAACGTCATTCATAACGTTTCTTAACAGCACTGAAGCGACATGTTCTGACGAGCATTTGTAAGACTACTGTGAATTATATTCTAAAGAGGTTCAACCCTGAACTGATGCCACGTTAGATAATTGTTACAAATACATAGCGCAATACACGTCTTTTATTAATTTTTCAACCTTGACTGTAGCAATATTTATTGGACATCAACACTGCCACAATGCGCTAGGTTAATGCGTTATGTAGGGCAATACTCCAAGTAGCCATGAATAACGCAAGCCCCTTGAGTAGCTTACTAGTATGGACTACATACTGTAGTGTTCCTACATTGCAAACTACAGTACCACACCAAATTTTATGCGCTAACATTGTACCGTAACATTGTACACCGATATTAAAGGTGAATTCAGAGTTTTCATGCTGTAAACCAGTGCAATAACCCTTTACGACACATAAGTCAATAAAATGCCGCAGCGCATATTTTTGCCAAAGATACGGCAGTTTTGCCAAACGAAAACTTCTAACGGAAAGCCAAGCTCTGAGAGCTGTCTAATTAAAGTCGTTTGCAGTCCGACGCGCCAGTCTCAGCCGCAAGTCTCCAGAAGTTGGCTCGTGGAACTCAGCGGCCGCTCTCTAGAGCAACTTAAAATGTGATGAAAGACTGCCTCTTCGTGCCGAACCAGCTATGCTTGTTGCCACGCCAAATTCTGTGCAGTATTTGGGTGAAAGGAAGTCACACGTACGTACGTGGTCGGCCAGGGTAATTTGTTTCTGCTGGGAAGTTAAACTTTAAGGCGAAGAGAGGAGTGTGCTCGACTTCCGTCCAAAAAATTAGCGCTGAAATAAAGGTAATGATCATTGCACTTTTCGATGAACTTCGTGGCTTCAGATATATAGCTTAATAGTAATTGTACGCCATTAAATTGGTCAAATGATTACTAAGAAATTAAGAACAAGATTAGGAATATCTTTTTTCCCGAAGCAAGTTCGCAATACAGGTGATCGAGAAAAGAAATCTTAAAATAATTTAACTTGAATGTTTCGAACTTAAAAAGCTCACTATCACTCATTTCCCAAATAACAATGTTCAAACTCTCGATTTTCACTACAGGGTTTAAATGTTTTTTTACTGAAATTAGGCAAACTAAGGAAAGAGTTGCAAATACTTGTATCTTGTTTTCCCTGGAATTTTCCATTCGCCTCTTATTAGTAACAAGCGAACTTTAGGGCCTTTATTCGGAATCAAAAATGTCTTATCGACTATCATGCGACCATACCTTATTTATAATTTTAGTCTTGCGCATTGTGCATCACAGTATGTTGGTTCCACCCACAGAGCACTGTGCGTGGTAGTTGCCGAGTATGCCAGCAGCAGTTGTTGAGCAAGTCGATTTCTCGGGATATCTCTTCCTTCTAGCAACTGCTTGCATTGTACAAATAACTCTTGCAATCGAACAATAGGCATTGATGAATTTAAAATCTTAGGCTCTTGTTCATTCAACTTTGACCTATGAATAATTATGGCATCCATGTACCACCACAAGTTCAAACCCTCCCTTAACGAATTACAGAATTTATACCCTCTAAAAATAGAGAAAAATTAACTATTGTGAATCTTTAATTCTTTTTTAGATCCAAAATTTTAAGTTTTCATTTTTCGAAAAATTCTTATGACCTCTTTCTTTGACTCCAGATTGTGTTAATATGGGCTTTTAAGCTTGAAACGTTCAAATCAATTGATTTAACACTGCATTTCTTAATCACGTTCAATTGAAAACAGTACTTAATTAAAATTACGGTGCCTCAGTTTGTAAAGAATATCAGGTAGCACGTATACCAAAGAAGTTTTTGATCAATCTTAAGATTAGGGCTATAAAAAATATAACATTAGAGAAAAATCAGAGATGTGGCCAAGCCAAGTAAACTTAAAAATTTAAATCTGCAATAATTCGTTCAGAGATCTAACGACTGCTGGGATGCTATTTGAAATTGTAGCCGTACTTCTTCCCATCGTGACAATTTTCAGAAATGAAAATAGTTTCACTGACAAAAACTGAAAATCGATTTTGTATCCACGAATACATTGAAGTTAGAAATTCATCTACGAACAGCTAAATGATCAACAGTATCGAATAACATTCAAACATTTCATTGGTACGTATGAAATAGAACACTGCTCGAATTTCATATTTGAATACCCAAGAGCTCAAAATGTGTAATAATGGCGATATCTTGATAATTTTTAGGAATAAAGATAGATTGAATTGATTTTGCGGAGAAAGTTGACAAATGACAACGTCTTTAGGTTTCACTGAAATCTGGTGCATTGAGTTGTGTGGGGTGGTAAACGAAGCGTTTCAATAACTTGTCGAGAGGCGTAGAGGCTCCACCATTCCAGCGATGAGGATTAGGTGTTGTTTCAGATGAATTCCTCTACTATGCTTCCTCTCTAACACACTTCTCATATGAATGAATGTTACTACACTCAGTTTTAAGTTTTCATAAAACAACACTTTGTTTCAATTAGGAAGCTTGAACGCATTAGAATGGTGGGAAAATGTAGTTTCCGTGAGAAAACTCTGTGCGGCAAGAATCAAATTTCCGTAAAAACGTCGCCTAGCGCATCGCTGAAGAAATAGTTGTTCCATACTTACGTACACTTCGGGGTCGGTCCGAAACTTGATATTTGGAAGAAGAGTTCCATGGCACAGAGTAGGGACAAAGACATGCGGCAATATATGTACTTCAGTGAACTGATTAGCTTACAGGTTTCCAGACACTACATATTTTGATGATCCTGTTTTTCTTTGTAAATAATACTAGTTTTACCGAATTAAGACGATGATAACAGAGGTAATGGAATTAGATGTTTCAATGGTTATACAGTTCCTCTCTATTCAAACATTGGAAAAACACATAACAAAATTTTACTGAACTATTTTTTTTATTTTAGACAAATCTTTAGCGCTCCATGCCTCATGGTAAGAATTTATGGAACAAAATTTATTTGAGGAACTGGCATTATTTTTCTTCCAAATTGTACTTCTTACAAAAATTGCGAAGTGAAATTCAATTTGTCCGCAAATCATCCAAATTTATTTCAAAATAAACTTTATTCACTGAATGTCGACGCTGTGCCCGTGTTGGAGAGCAACAGAATGCGATTCACATTATTTCACGGCCTTGAATTTCTCCAGTTCGTCCCCACCCCGTTCTCAACTTGAAGAAAATCAGCAAATTATTTTTTCAGGTGTTGACGAGGTGAGGCTTTTGAAGCATTCAAAGCATTCATTCATCGGGAGAAAGTTTGCATTTGGCTCATAACTTCAATGATACGGAATTGCTACCAACGAAGCACACTGTGGAGAGACACTCAGAGTAGGTGTGAGTCATTGAACTCCTAAGGCAACGCCACTGAACTGTTTTTTCTATACGCAATGTATTTTTGTGACAGCCTCATGATGTGAAAAACTCGGTAAAGCCATGACAATACATATGACACCACGCAGGAACAAATTTGGCGGCAGTCGTTTCTTAAGTTGATCTCATGTAGAGAAATATTTATCTGTAATGAGAAACGATGCCTCGAAAATGACGGAAAAGTACATTTCGGAATGATTAACAGTTGTCCAAGGATTTCAAACTATGCATTTTTGACGGTTAAAACCCATCTAGGATAAAGTTTAAAAAGTCAAGTCTCTACATCAGAGTTCGAATTTCTAGAAATATCAATGGAAGACAACAAGCGGCCAGTTGTTGGTCATCATCTACCGTCGTCAGTCCGCTGCCAATCTTTCTGTCAAGACGATGTCGATGAAACTTCTTCGTCCGAAAAAGAGAATATATTATTGAGAAAATGCCCGTTTTTACGAGAAAAAAAGCCAGCGTTAGTTCAACACTCAATGAGAATAGCAAAGCAGGATACTTTGACACAATTCCTTGAAGAATCCTGGCTTGCACAGGAGAGTATAAGGGTAGTAACCCCCCTGTAGACCTCAAGAACGAACAGCGGCTGTACGACATCTCTGACAAGAGGGTAAAAAACCGTACTCTTAAGAACATCAACGTAAACTGAAATTGATATAAATGGCTTAGATGAGTTCGAAATGAGATGAGAGACATTTTCATGTTTCCAGAAAGGAAACTCCAGCTCTGACAAAACAGAACGAGGTGTAGAGCTTCCAAAGGGTGAAAAAGAAAATTTCATGCCAATTTTCAATCGGAAGATTGTTATGTTCTCTGGTAAAAAGAGTTTATATGAAGAAATTGGACCAATTACAATGATACTGAAATTATTTACGTATGAAAAACATATATTGTTTGAACGATGATTACGCTGCAAAATGAAAATGGCCCCATAAAACCATAATGCAAAGATTTCCTGCTATCACTTTACCAACACATGAAAGATAAAAACTTCCTCATCGTAAGCAATTGTTGCGGAATGCATCCTTTTTAACGCACTCCAGCCTGTCGAGCCTGTCAGTAACATGTCCAGCCCGTCCCAGCCTGTCAAACCTGTGAGTAACATGTCCAGCCCGTCCCAGCCTGTCGAGGAACATTGAATTACAACGCGTAAAATTCGATTGCGAAAGCAAACCAATAAAATTTTCTGCTATTGCTAATCGTTTTGAAAACACTCGCTGTTGAAATTAATAGTACGCACTGCGCACGTTTTAAGAGTGTGTGCCGCACAGTAGTTCGTAATGCACAACTCTATTTTATCGCCATTGTAGAAAGCAAGCACTGTAAAATGGCGCCTTCTGGTAGGTTTAATTATATACTCGTATGTGTGTGCAAAATTACTTTTCAGACCACATACATACCTACGAGCATACTGATGCACACGGGCTGATACATGCGTTTAAATACATTTTTATAGCGTAGTACATTTTCATATTGTCTGTGAAATCGAAATTATCCTAGTGAATTTAGTTCGGTATTCATGATTCTCTACGTTCACAAGAAGTCGCAAACTGCTCTGAGGCAGGCTGATGGACGGGACCATGAGCGAGGCTGTAGGACGTGCCTCTTTGTCGAGGGTATCTCTCTTTATGGGTACGTCCCTTTCAAAATAATAATCGACTTTTAATCGATCACTCATATAGCAAACCGCATGCAGTACTGGTGAGTGCATTTAACTGAACTAACGAATTTCGATTCATGTAAGTTATTATATTATGTGATCAAATGTTCACCAAACTTTACGGAAGGCCCCGCATTACCAGACGCTTCAAGCGTTGACAATCCGCAATGAATCACGTGCAGTTGTCTTTTTCAGTTTGCTAAAGATTATTTTCGGTGTCGCCCTCAGTGAATGACGCTGATAGACACGTTGTGACGTAAGCCTGGAATTGTTGTAATGAATTTGCGTGTGGTTAATTTGCATTATTCTCTTCATTCGCGTAATTCAGGGATTAGCTGATTGGCTAACAGAAATCCTTAGTTCCGATTGAAAATGAAAGTTTTTCTGAAGTCACTGATACTAGCGTGTTTTCTTTCTCAATTGCATTTTCTTAGGCCTTGAAGTTTTTCTTTCGCTTGTCATTTTTTATTGGCTACGATCTCACTGTAATCATTTTACTGCCTTTCATTCAACTAATAGCGGTCAACATTTCACCATTTCTTCATTTTCTTAGAATATAGAACTGTGATGAAATATGCCACTGAACGAGATCTAATTATTTTCCTTTCTTTACTTAAATCTCACTTACTTTTTCATTGTAAGCCTACACACATGTGCTCGACGCCATTGCCACAGTTTATATTAATACTCCTTAGCCCTCTTCTTTTGGCCATCTGCTGCAAGTTGTAAAAGCCCCTCAGTTTACGTCACGCCCCCTGCAAAATACAGAATTTAGAGACCGGAGCTTCAGAAACCGGCGCCATTGCGCGGCCCATTGCTATGTAATTCGCTCCGTTTTACTGCCCTGCAAATCTCGGTGAGAGGCGCTGGCTGGGCCGACATCGCGTATTGTCCTCCCGTTCGTGTTGCTTCGAAATTCCATTTCCATTTGTGGGCCGAATTCTACGGAATTATTGTGTGATGCTTCCCAATTAGGTACAGTTTCGATTTCTTACTTGGAATATCTGAACTGTGGAGCACGCTTTGAGCAGGGATGCAAGCTGCTAGGGTCCTTACAAGCATGGCGATAATGATTGTAATGATACTGATGATAATGTTAATTGTCATTTGGAACTTACTTGCAGTAAATGGTATGTGCGATATCAAGAAGTATAACAACGTATAAATTTAAACGTATAGACGAATGTTGCTCCCTGAAGTAAGTGAGATTCTTTTGAGGACACTTCCTGGCAGCCCACATGTGGGCATGACAATGAAAGATGACATGCGTTACTGTTTACTCACGCTGAGCGATTTTTATTGGAACTTTTAAGTTAACCAACTTGATTGTGTTGCTGGTTTTCAATTAGAGATAACACGTAAATATCATCAAGAACTGAACTTTGGAGAATATATTCAACACCATTTAAAAATGCATTACATGATAAAAAATCCGATAGCGGTCTCTCTAAATGCAACAAAGTTCGAGAGTAGACAAATGTTTTATTGCGCCCTAATTTGAAATCCGCTCTCGTAATTACGAACTTCCTCAATTGAACTTTGGTGTGATCATTTCTTCTGAAGTTCCAGATTCCCCAGACATTCTTAGGAGGTCTTCTCTCGATTGTTTATCTGAACACGCTTCACTTTATGGTCGTTATAAGTTTATAATTAGCGAGCTGAGCTTTGCACGTACTGTACTGCACAAAAGTTTCGTCCAGAAGAAGTTTATGATTAGGAAAGTAATGAATCTTCACCATTATCTGCTTCATTTTCAAACATCTTTTTCAAAATCGAAAACGACGATGAAGGAAATTTAATTTCCAGAGGCGCCAGAGGTCTTGATTTGGCCACATATACTTTTTCATACGTGAGTTCATACGTGTTGTGGTCCTACTATTTACGAAACGTCTGTCGACAGAATTTAAAATTCAATGATCACCACAACTTCATGAGGGTAAATGTAAGACTTATTCCTTCAAGATAAAAATTATGAGTCAATAATAGGGTACAAATAGATTTGGCAGCATGGAAATTCAGTTGCTGTTGGTCAGAAAACGTTTAAATACGCGTATACCCTCAGAATTTCTCATGTCAGACAACAACGACCTCAATATCATCTGGTCTACGTATGTAGTATTGCAATTTCTGCTAACATGCCCACGGTAGTTGCTGATTTAATCACATAACTCTCTTAACGTATGCAGTTCGAAACTACGACGCAGTAATTTTTCGGAACTGAAAGTGCACTTGTGCGATTTTTTTTTTTTATTCGTCGATAAATTTCTTCCAAAGATGACTTTTGAAAGATTCTCAGATGAGGGATAATTTGAAGTGCATTAACTCCGAGCTCAGATGGGTGCGTTAAGCAGCAGTGCCTTCGCTGCCGGTGCTACACAAGCAGAAATGACTTTGGAGGGCGAGGAAGACAGCGAAAAATGCGAAAAATTTTCGGGTCGGCCAGCCTGAGCTTAAAATCTCGAGAGCTAATCATGCGATCTCTCAAGCGATCGTCAACGCCACAAGATGGCCTCATCGAGTCTTCAGTAAAATATCATAACTACGCACTACCTTCAGAACACAGTCAATAATTATTGTGACTGCAAGCGCCTAAAAATACGTTTTAACACGTAATTTTGTTTCATGCAAGGCTCAATTACATTTAAAAAAATTATTTGTTAGGTTTCGTTTTAAAGAACAGCTCACGATACAATAAAGGAAACAGATTTTATTCACTAACCGAATTAATTATTTTTAATATCCAGTCTTGAATGAATTTCTTGAATGAACTCCAGACAAGCCAAGTCTCCTTGTTGGCGTTCTATGCTGCCATGCAAGATAAGAAACAGTAAATCTAATTGTTAATGCCTTGATTTGAATCACGTATATACTTTTTCTATTTACTGCTAAAAAAAGTCTGAAAATGCAAAGTATAATCAAATGTTATTTAAAACCAAATTAGATGTTTTTACCAGACCAATAAAACTTTCAAATTAAAGAAATATGTCCCAAAATTGCTGTCTTAAAGGTGATTAATGATGCCTGAATGATGCATCCCTCTTCTGAAAAAAATTTAAATCTGTTAAGTCTTGATCTTAAAGGGCGTCATTCTTTCCATACATCATTGAGGATTTTGCAATGCACAAACTGTCACCAAACCCGAGTATGTTTCTAAAAGAACACGTAATTGTACAAAAGGCTGCTTTCCAATTCAGGAATGGTTTGCAAGACCACAATCTTTTGAGCCCGGCAATCTTCATCCTGTAACTCAGCGAAGGAAAGCGTAAGCCCTCATGACCAGGAGCTTCATGCAATGTTTCTAAATCGCTCGTCCACAACGAAACGAGTCCCTTAAAATAGCCTTCAGATAAGGCCTCGATTTTCGTTTCCATGTGCGTGCTTCTATTGTGAAACTTTGAGCCTTTGGTCGGCTTAAATAAAACTTTAAACTTTGTAATTTTACAATGTTTTACGTAAGAATCAAATTCAACCCAATACTCGCTGATGATTTGTATTGATTGAAAACTTTGTTAGGCGAATATTTTTGGCAAACCCAGTGAACTAAGCTATCCCTGACTTCTGAGTACACTCACGAAGCAATCGCTTTATTTGAAAGTAGACAATCAGTGCCATGAGTGGAGCATGAACGCGAAGGGCTTCTTGGCAGCCTTTCCAGAAACTTATACGCTCCAATATTCCATTCTTCTCGCTATTTGCCCCTTAGCAGGCACATGATAGGCCATAGGCAATGAGATTATGATAGCGAGGTTTATCTATCCTGCGCTATGGCAATTAGCTTATGTAGAGGGATATTATAATGTTATCTCAGCTTCAGTTAGGCCTTCGGGACATCTATCTTTTGTGCCAACTTTACTTCTTTCCATTTTCAAGCCTGATTCGCAGAGGATTTTTTATTTTTTCGTTCTCTTCCATCTTAACTTGCTGTTTCTATGCGCAGAGTAACTTGCGTGAGAACACACCTTGGGCATAAATTTTCCGTTCTTCAAACTCCATGATAAATAGTTTCTTATTTTTTGTGCGAGATAGTCTGAGTTACTAAAGCGCTGCTATCCTTATTACAACTAATGTTACGCTCATCATTTACTTGTCTCGTTTGAGAACCTGCTTCAGGTCTGAACAAATGCATGAAACCAATTAATATTCCTTTGTGTAATCTACTTATGCTCCCCCTCATGACTCACAGGAGGGGAAATTAAAAATTGATCCACTAGAAATTATTTCTACTCTCACGTGGAATTTCTTTTCTGCCTTTGATGGTTCAAAAACATTTCGATAATTTTTGAAAACTTGTTTGTCTTACCAATGACAATTTTTCTCTGTATTCATTCTCCTCTTCCATGTTAAAAATTACTGCAGTTCCTCAACAATAACGTTGACCTTAGATGCGTAGACACAAAAATATCGGTCTGAATTGCCATCTACTGAATGACAGCGAATGCTGCATCGTTGTAGACCTGCGACCCTTTCATATTATTAAATACTATTCCCAATAGACAGTTAACAAAATTCCACTCAAACTCTTCGATAGAAACAATTCCAATGGAATTCTACTTTTGGGCGCATACAGAGAATCAAGTGTAATACTGCTGGCTTCTGCACACACGATTTCGAGCCATTTCGTCCGCTCGTTTGAGGCGGTCTGAAACCACCTGCCACGTGCCTCGCTGAATAAATGCAGCAATTACAATAACTCTTTCGAAAATTTATTGTTCCGACCGGTGATACGACTGCGTTCTCCGCTACTCCAAGGTCTCGAAGAAGCTAGGAAAATAAAACGGATAGTTAAATTTTAGTTTTAATTTCCGTAGACTTTTCCCCAAATTTGCTCCTGCATTTGCGTATTTGTTGATGTATGTGTGTATACATAGAAGTAACCCGAAATTATAACAAGGAAAATAAAACTACCTTAATCAATCAAATTGATTCTATGAACTTCAATTACATTGACAGAAATTTTCCTGAAGTTATTGATTTGGTGATGTTCGCGTTAAGCGTCTCTTACCATAACTTCTAAATTCATACCATATTTTTACCCTAATCTTTAATTCTAAGCTACTCCTTCAGTTATTGTAACTTACATAGCTGTGTGTAACTTTATGCTTTTCCTTTATTTATCATTGATGTACTGTAAATTGAAGTCCTTCATTGCTATATAGGTTGCCCTAGAAGCCTTGCAGTTTATTCGGACCCACATGGGGTATATATCCTGATTCCAGTGCCTTCGTCATTTCTCATTTGAATGTACAACTGTGTCAAATGTAAATTACTTGAGGTAAATAAATGTTTCAAATATTTCAAATAACAACGATACGCTCTGAGAATATTTCAATCAAATCGAAACATTTTATTCACGGTGCTAAAAATTGTACGCACACGGATTAAAATTCAATATGAATTCTACCATATTGTGGTTGATAAAATATCATGTTATTCCAAATCTACATATCTCATTGGAAGTTGAATTATAAAAATCCACATCGAGTTGATGGCAAGCATCGCTGAATATATTGTAATTTTCATGGAAATTAAAAAATCCAAAGGGAAATTGAAGTAACCCTAAGCGAAAAGATAGCAATCCTCAGTGGAATGATGGCAGCCCTCGGAAACCGAGCAATACTCCGAGTCCTAAGATCTGAAGATGAGTCCTCCTAACGTTGTCAACGTTTCATAAGTTCAACTTTAATACAAATACCATAAAATCTTCGCCTAAAGGAAAAAACTTATCCAACGTGTTTTGATTCCTGTGATGACAGTTTTCTTCACTATTTCAATTTTCATTGTTTTCTTTACCCCATTTTACTATAATAACAACACAGATTTCAGAGATACTTATTGGTGCTCACACCAAAATCCGCACATTGCTACGCCTTGAATACCTTGAATACCTTGAAGATGATTGGGCCTTCACGCCCGGGCCACACTGGGGTGCCACCGCTTTGTGCGCATGGTGTGCCTTCGCATATCCGTGAGCTGCTGAATGAGACCGTTTCCCTCCGCTGTTTGATGATAGTGAGGCAAGGGAGGCCTATCGGGGATAGTTTGT
>VOMN01019730.1:0-16244 GCA_014899125.1 Orchestia grillus
TGGTGAGAAAACCTGTGTCAACAATTATAGACCTATCTCTGTTCTTCCAATCTTTAGTAAAATATTTGAGAAAATTGTTTACAAAAAGCTGTACTGCTATTTTGAACAGAAAGCATTTCTTTCTAACAAACAGTATGGCTTCCGATCCAAATATCAACAACGCAGGCCATTCTCAATCACCCACAATATTTTTATTCAAATAAAGACGAAGGAAGGCTTCTATTTTTTTGTATTTCGCGATTTTTGTAAAGCTTTTGATTGTGTAGATCGCAATATATTACTATCGAAGCTCAACTGCTATGGCATCACACGGCGTGCTCTTAATTGGTTTAGAATTTAAATCGTACCTGACTAATCGTAAACATTTGCTATAATCGGTGATGTTCAATCAGAACTCATGGATATAAGTCATGGAGTTCCCCAAGGGTCTGTTTCGGGACCTCTCTTGTTTCTGGTATTCGTCGATGATATTGTTGAGTCCACCTCATTCTTCAAATTTATTCTTTTCGCTGATGATAGCACCCTCTCTACATCTCTTCCTAATGAAAACCAGGTTACAGATGTTGTAATAGAAAATAGAATAAAATAGAATTCCGTGCCCCGCTCCGTGCCCCGCTCCGTGCCCCACTCCGTGCCCTGTTCTGTTCTAGTGGTAACAAGCGCACTCCTGGTCGGACATTTTTTTTATTTCAGCTGTCAAATCCACACATGGTAGTGCCGCACATGTGTTTTTTAACTATAGTAAAGTGAAACTGTTTCCAATGCATGAGCATTGGGACTGCTCAATAATGTCGCTCCCACTTTAAAGTTACATTTTCAAAACTTGACTGCAGCTGAGTGTCGAGGAGATTGACACTAGAGTTAAGTCTCCTACGTCACTCAAACTGACTTGAATATAAACTTCGACTTCGAATACAAACAAAATATCTGTTCGGAGGAACTTTCAAGCAAATAAACTTTTCCAGTGATAGAAAAGGGTTGAAACACGGAAACATCGACAAAGCTCTTTCTGTTCACACTAGTTAGACCGTAAGTTTTTTTTGTCATTTTTTCTTTGTGCAATTAGGGTGAGAAGTTTAATCGGATCATAGCCGTGGGCTGCGTGAGATGATGCAATTAAATGGACACAAAATTGAATTAAGTCTTCTTTATTAGGCCAAGGATCCCCTGGCAGATTCCCAATAAAATTGCGCTTGCATGCGCAATGGAAAATGCACGCGAAAAATAACCAGGTTTTAGAAGTCGTGTTTTCCCACTACGAGCTCTCCTGGCAATAATTTTTAGCAATGAAACGTTTGCAGTACGACAACACGAAAATTTTCAAACTGTGTGTGTTCTAGTAGCATAACAACTCACTTTCTACGATTGTAAATAAATGAAGCAGTTGAGAAGTCCAATGATTTCGAAAAAATCAAGCTTTTAAATTCTAAGGTGTTTTCTCGTTGCTTTCGAGAGGCAAACTAATTTTTCAATGGTGATTCCGTTGAAAAGGAAGCCAACCGCTGTCTAGAAAATCTCTAAACTTCATTCTGTTGAAATGAAAACCTTATGGCGGATGAAAAAGTTATATTTAATGGTCAGACGTAGAGGAAACTTCATCAGACGTACACGTTTTGGTTGATTCTAACCTTCAAAAAACAAGCACGAACACGAATGGACGCAAGCGTTCAATAATTGCACGTACGTGTTGTACGCACATAATATACAATTTGCACGTACGTGTTGTACACGCATAATATGCAATTTGCACGTACGTGTTGTACACACATAATATACAATTTGCACGTACGTGCTGTACACACATAATATACAATTTGCACGTACGTGTTGTACACGCATAATTTACAAATCGATCATAAAAAGCGCGTGTAAATCTCGAGAAAAAATATAAAAACTCGTTTTTTGGGAGTCAAGGAGCAGAAACATCAGTTAACAATGCATAATAAATTAGAGAACGTCATAAGGAAGCAAAAACAACGCTGTACCTAAAGTTTTCAGGGTGAATTTTGATCAATGGTTAATTATATCAGCATTGAAAAATATTTTCACGTTAAGCTATGAGTCATTTTCCCGCAGAAATCTCGAACTCTTCTTGTAGAACAATCATGTTTAGGACAATTTCAGAGTTTAATTTAACCATGAATAAGTCGAATAAAACTGCAGGTACCTATTTTCTGACAAGGCTAAAGACCAGGTGCAGCTCCCGACACCTCATCCGACACCACATCCGATACCACATCCGACAACACATCCGACACCACATCCGACACCACATCCGACACCACATCCGACACCACATCCGATACCACATCCGACACCACATCCGACACCACATCTGATAACCACATCCTACAACCTCATCCAACAACCACATCCAACAACCACATCCGACAACCACATGCTACCTTCACCGATAATCATACGATGGGCCTCGATAAAAGTCACTTGAAAATTCATGTCAGCATCAGTAAGGAGATAAAATGTAATTGGAGGCAAGTTAAAGAACCTGGAGCCAAAAAAATGCAATTGCAGCCTTCAATCACTGTGCTACATCAAAACAAGGGAAAGAAAACTGTTCGAGCAGATGTCAATTCAATGTTATGGTGAGGAGGTGGCTCCTGATTGTCCAGATAGAAAGGCTGACAATTGGCTCAGATGGACGATTGTTGATGTTCACTGAGGCATCCATTAGATGGAGCAGAATCAATTGTCAGTTCGAGGTATTCTTTAACTTCGTGTTCAGCATTTGAAGCACTCTGAAACGGATACTTTTACGTTCCGTGGTTTATAGGAATTATTGTTCTTTCTTTACTCGCAGGAAAAAATTCACCAAAGTTCCTCAGATTTGTGATCTAGTTAGATTCCATTTTTCTGGGTACGGAGACAGCGCTCTCCCCAGTTCAAATTCAGCTGCTACCGAAACCTGGGACGAAAGGAATTGTACATCGTAGAGTGCCGCAATCAGAGGAAGCGCTTTCTTTAAAGAATGGCAACACCAGCTGAGCAAACCAATTGCAGAGCAGTAACGCAAAACTGTGATAAGGATTATATGCACCAGGCTGGCAGGCAGCTCTAGGTGCAAGGATATAATTAAAGGAATTTTCATCTTGCGGACGTTCCCAAATGGCCTTGCAGCAGACGTGACCCGGGCCCTAATGAGACTGAGGAGCAGGGAAGCCGAGCAAATTCAGACCGCCGTCTTCGTGTTCTTCTAGACAAGACTGGGGAGCGTCTGTTCCGCAACTTCCTGGGAAATTTGGCCCTTACTTCGTTCTATGTCGGAGAAGCGACAAAAACTTCATCTTTGCTTGCACTCGCCGTCGTCATTGTCAGGAAAAAAGGAATCAAACAAGTCTGGCTAACTAGCAGATGAATTTCAACTTTAATTCTTTTCAGTACGGGAGTTGAAACGACGGATTTTTGACTTCAGAAAATAAATGAAGCTTATTAAATGCAGGCTGAGTTGTCAGAATGAAAAGTGCTGTACCAGATCATTACACGGCAGAACGTGATGGCACGATGCTCCGCCGCTATCACTCATCATTTGTGAGATTCAAAAGGCGAGCTGAGTCACCTACACATTGAGTTCTTCAACAAGAAGAGGGTAAAATTCCACACACTGACCTCCATCGCTCATCGTCAACGTGCGTTGTTGATAGGAGTGACAGATGGTGACAGGAAGGCGGCCCATTAATGTACATCAGGTGAGACACTTGAGAAGTACGGCGGCATGGCAGGGCTCGCTGGAGTAACAAATGGGGAGGTGCAGAGCGTGAGAAGAAGGTTATAGGGCCCTGTAGATTGTTGAGCACTGAGATGAGTTGATGTATGAAAAATATGATATGAATGACCAGTTCTGTCAAAAAAAAGTGTTAAGTTAGAAATCAGATCATGTGATAGGAATGGGTCAAGGTTTGGATGAACGGATGGACAACGAAATGAGCGGGGCATAGGAAAAAATGGGTATCTTGTGATATGCGTTGAAAGCTTGAATGAATGCAGAAACACCTGGGATAATAGATTACTGAAATAAATATTTATATTAATCTCGCATTTAGGATTCTATTACGAGCACTTTAGATTTCCTAGGGATAAAAGCGGAAAATAAAACATAAAATTTCTCCAATAAATGACAGCTCAGACGATTGCTGTTTATTTGCACTCATTTTCTATTCCAGCCCATAGAGCTCGTCTTGTGCCACCAACGTTCTGTCTCTGATCGTGAGAAGTTGGATAGTGTGAGAAAGGCGAGGTTTCTTATCGATTGACTTTAGCACTCATTATACAATGCACGTTTTCCTTATAAGTAGTTGGCCTGTGCACTAGAGCTGCGATGGGATCCCTATCGACACGCCAACACTGCATTAATTAATGCAGTCTAGTAGCCCGTTAGTGCGCGCGAGCTCGGATTTTTTACTTACATGACGCTTAATTGAATATTATAATTTGATTGTAACTATCTATGCACGTATCTATGTGTGTCACACCCATGGAAAATGTTGAAAATTGAGATGATATGTAGAGCTAAAGTGCTCGAAAATTTCCTTCTGATTAAAATTATAGCTAACAACTATGCAGAGTGAAAAATTCTCTACGCTGTATTTAAGCCGAGACAAAACTTTTTTTTCAGCATGGGTTTCATGCCAGAACTGACCCCATGCGGTTTTAACAGAATATTATAATGCGATTGTAACTATCTATGTATGTACATATCTATGTGGTAGGCAGAGTGGTAGGCATACTGATTCTCAGGATTCTCTTCTACTACTCGTCGTGTACCGATAGCCAAGTCTGGTAATAAATTTTATTCAACATGACTTTCCCTTACTGAGTACGCCGATACATTTGCCAATGATACTTCATTCCTTGTGCAGAGAAGTGAAGCCGTGCAATTTCGGAAGAGCAGGTAGTGGACATAGATTACCTCGATGTGCAGTATTTGTACGAAACCTTCAACTCGTTGACACTAGTAGTCTTCCTGATCACTGTAATTTATCTTCTACGCCCCCAGACTCATCGACTATGTTTTCGTTTCACGAATCAGTTGATTTTCCGGTGCTCCTATATTCTCCCCAAGGGATACTTCCCTCTACGATTTAATGGCAGCGATTCATTCACACTGACGTCCTCATGCAGTGCCCTCGAAAAAACTTTGCCTCCTGGGATAATTTTTTTGCCGTGATCATAAAAGGAATCCCCCAATGTTTAGGGGCGAATGCGATCGAAAGCTCACTGCTGGCCTGTTGCATACGCCTAGTAGTGCACAAAACTTGACAAGTCTCTCTGAAGAAAGGGTTTTAGCTCTCGTGTTTATGAATATGTGACGGTAAATTGATGAATTTCTAGAACGTGTACTCGTAAGTCAGTTGTTGTGTTGTGTCGGTGAAGGCAGACGTAGTACCTCAGCCCTGGTGAAAAAAAATTAACTCTTATAAACAAATATGTTAACACATATGTAACTCTTATAAACAAATATGTTTATAAGAGTTCGTTCAGGAACAGCAGGAGAGGTGCCATCGTTGACGTTTCGCAGTAGTTCTATTCTTGATGCACAGTGATTTCGGTCAACAATTCGGGACACACGGCGGTGGTCCCTATCGTTAAGAGCTTTCTTTCAACCATAATTCTATCTTGAATTGCCGTAGGTACCGGATTATTTTCATTGTTGGTGGACCCACATAAGAGTGTATTATGAAACACTAGCGAATTGCGCTACTTCCATCGCTGGGTGTCCCTTAGCCCAACCAAATGTAATTGCCCCTTTTTGCCGTACCGAGACGCCTTGGTTTCGTCTCATCGTTTTGGAGCAACTAAGATAGAAGTTTATACCCTGCCAGGTGTAAATAAAGACGGATACTTGTTCAGTACTTGCGTAAAACCTACACTTCAGTCACAGCTTTGCAATCCAATTGATGAATATAATAAATAACTGGCGCTCAACAAACGATGGGTGACTAATTTTGAGTCCGGTAAGCTCGTTTTATGTATGTTAGTTCCTTTGGGTATTTAAAGCATTGAATGATTTAAGCTCTCTAAATCTAGAACGAAGACACAATCGTTTCATCCCCCAAATTGGAATTTTTACTTGATGCAATTTATGAAGCAAACTTACTTTTTGTCCAGCAATCACGCAGACTTTTTTCATAGAGCTCGAAATTTGCTTTCATGTGCCACTTCAGAACCACACGGTTACATGGACGGTCATGAAAATATACATTCAGCACACATGCAAATATATTTACATTGTTTATTTTAATAACAATGGTCCATGCAGGACTGACTGCAAAACACGGCGAGGTCTGAAATAGCCACTCAGTTTCCATGGACAACCAGCACGTAAAAGAATAAGTATAATTTATACAAGCGATGATGGGAACCAGACAGTCACCATCCCACTTAAAGGCTCATATGTAGTTAGACCACCTGATCTAAGTAAATGCTCATTTTTGAGATGAAACTGCGAGTGTGAAAATATTTTATCTGTGTCTGCACGTGGTTAACAATCCCAAAATAACTGAAGCAATGAGACCTTAACAACTCGGATACTGACGTACTCTCACAACGCACTGAGCAGGCCGGCCTGGAATAGCTAACCCTCTACACTCACAGGAAGTTGGGAGTACGTAGATGCCCGAAGATTCCAGCTTCACTGAACGACTTTCAAGGAGTGGCTTCTAACGACCGAACATGACGGCTGGGGGGCCAAATTCATTGTCTCAGAGTGACAGCAAACACAATTGCACGGCGAAATCACATGCGATTTGTGCTAATGAGGAAGCTCTACTTCAAGTAAAGTTTACAGTTGAATAAATACATATTCTTTCGTGCAGCTTTGACAAAGTTTCCGGCTACAAACTAGAGTAAGACGGCAAAGGCAATTATATCGACGGTCTCTATAGGGCGACCTGGGCTTCTGAAGCTCGGCACTATATGCAGTGTAAACGTTTTAACACAATCATGCGTGAAAAGGGTTCTGCCTCTGTTTGGGTCGTGCTTGAAGATATGTACGTGTACGGTGACGACGAGCGGTGCTCCTATTGCGCTTCATCAAAAGCCTTTGAGGATACAGCGAACAATGTGCTACCTGTAGTCGTGTCTACATGGAACGACCAAAATAAAGAATCAGGTCCTTTCAATCAGACACCCCATGCCAGATATAGATGCAAATGTATTCATATAACTCGTGCGCTGTTCGTTTAACGAGTACAGACTCGGAAACTACAAACTAACTTTAGGCATTCATCTGAGCTTAGTCTTTACATAAAGATTAAAATCCTCAAAGCAGTTACACATATTCCGTTCAATCGTTTCACGTCGATTTCTGTATAAACTACAAAATAATGACATCAGTTCCATGATTAATTTCTCTCAGGTATGTTGACCTAGTCACCGGTGTTTGTTGTTTTACTCTATTCGACTCATGTTTTGATGACTACTCCATGATCGACTTTTGTATTTGTTCACCTTCTCTATGATCGACTTCCGTATTTGTTCACCTTCTCTATGATCGACTTCCGTATTTGTTCACCTATTCAAATAAAAGCATATATGAATGTAAAAAGTTTGCTAAAGCCAAGTTCATCAAAATTTAATAATTATTGTTCGTTATATAAGTAGTGGGTGCACAGCAACCGCCAACTCGTAAGTGAAATATTATTATCCGGTAATATTCCTTTCGTATGAGATAAGTTACTTTCTTCCATTTTTCTCATTTTTTTAAATTACTCGGGTTCTTGCTGCAAACTGCTTTTCCACTTTTAAGGCAGTCTACTCGCGGGGGGGTCAACCAGGTATGTAGGAATCTAACGATACTCTGAGAGAGGAATGAAACGCATTTTATTCTTTATATCACGATTTATTTAATGGTAAAATGAGTCGGGCAGTACGCGTGGTAGAGGGGACATTGAAAATTTCCTTAAGTCCTACCTAACAAGTGATAACCTAGTTACTGTAAATGAGGTGCACAGTGCCTCACAGAATTAACGGGCTGGTAATTTTACAAGAGCGGTCGGCCTTGAACGTACCAGACCTCTACCGTTCAGATTCTAATTCTCAGCGGACAAGAAAACTCACAAATCTGTGCACCTTTCGCATTCCGAAACTTACTGCAATAAACACATGGCCACTCGCTCCATGCTTATTATTGAGCTCAAATGACAGCAATACCTGAATAAAGTTCTCGACGAACTCGGAGAATAACAGAAAGAAAGAAAATTTGTTTATTCTGAAATCAGTCACACACAAAGCATGGTACAATCGGGTTTTCAAGTAGTAAAACTACAGCCTTAAAATTAAGTGTAGAAGTCGAATTGAAACTTCTAATTGTGAATCTTAACTCGGAGATAAGTACCAAAAGTTAAAATTAACCAAAACTATGGCGTAATCCTCTTCAAGTTCAAAACGTGCAATTTTAAATTTTGAATGGATTCTGAACTGAATGTTAAATAAATGGCCACCCCTCTTAATTGTAGTTCAGTTCTATACGAACTATCAAATTATACGCAGCTCAATTAAACCATCAGAGCTCTCTTTCATTGAGCAAGCAAACAGTCGACTCGCCGGTAACTAAAGGGGCTAAGCATCAGCAGAGTAAGGCACTTATTTATGTCATTGGCAACATTTGTTGGCTGTCAAACTAAATAGTATATTAAGTGAAAATTAATTAAAATAAAACCTTCTCCCACCCCTTCGTTTGGAATCTCGTTTCCCTACGGAATACCACGTAGGCCATAGCACCCGCATAAGGACGTTGGCTAGTTTAGAGTGCTTTGTGCAATTTATGAGTCAATCAACATCTCAATCATTACTTCATACACTTCAAAAGATACGTGAAAGCTAATTAGTTTTAATAAGTATTTTCTTTCTTTGGAAAATATCTTTATTTAAAACATGTTATGCTTAAAATTTTGTATCTAGTAGTCAGAGGCAACTCTTCGTGATAAAAGCAAGGGACACAATGTATTTTGAGTTTTACACGACCAAAATAGATCGAATTATTCTTTGACGAGCCATACGTGCTTCAATATTTTGAAAAACCTTCAACTGTTTTCTATTAAAGAATAATAGGGCATGATATAACTACCTAAGGTGAAATAAACGAATATATCCCACGTATCATGCTTTGTACGTCTGTCAACAAAGAAAATGACCCTAGAAAAGTACAGCAGATATTGGATGCGTTGTAGTATGGAGATGTTTGTTTTGTTCGTGGAAAAAGACCTGAGATACATGGGCCTGCTGGACCCGGAGTCCTCATTAAACTGAACGAAGGAGAAGAAAGAGTTTTGTTCGTGGAGAGAAGTGTAAGAGTATGTCGAGTCAAGAGTCTTAATAAAACTGGAATAAAGTTCCGACTTCTGGTATTAAGAAAAGCACGCTAAAGCTAAGTAAGTATGCAATAATACAAGTTTAGAAGAAAGTATTGAGCCTTATTTACAGCAAGAATAGAATACATACACTTGAAAATGTTTAGGATATGTTTTTTATGCTATTCAGCAAAATAATTGTTCTCAGCTGTTACGCCGGCCACGTGTTATGGCTAGTTTGCGCTTATGCTAGCCTAATTATGGCTGGGCTGCTTAGGGTTAAATTAGGATAGATTTTTTTATGTAATTTGGCATGAAGGAATGTCAATCACGATTGGTAGAGCTTGTGAAAATGTAGCCATAATTTCCATAAACTTTGCCTAATTACTTTATCTTTGTGTCTGATTATTTTGAATATCGTTTTTTAGTTATGTATACTTTTTTCTATGGTCTGAAACTTTTTGAAATCAATTTCTACTACTTAGGAAAAAGTCATTTTCAATGGTAGTAACATTAAGACTGGATGGCAAATAAAACATACTCAACACATTGCCTACTTGAAGTAAATATTAACCCAATTTTTTGACTGCAATTCATCAAGGTTTTCTTTTTCATCAAGTTTATTTGATTTAGTTTCTGATATACTTCTATTTTAGGATTGCTTTGTGTATATTTTAGCAGTCATTAATGAAAAATTATTATTGTGGCAAGAACTTTATATAATAAAAATGTTTAGTTGCAGTGTGTCAATCTAGAGAAAATGGGTCAAGTTTTGTAAACTTAACTTGGATATTAATAATAATGGGAGCTTTTTCTCGGGCTCACAATTGAAAAGTTTTCTGAAACTAAGAATCCCGTTGAAACAATTTCATTTGAATCCTTTTACTAGTGTATAGTTAAACTGTCTTTGATTTTTAGAAGTATATTAATATTAAAATAATGTATGTGTTGGAATCTTTGAATTTTCAAACAAATGGTTAAGTATAGACATGGCAGTCTTTTGATTGCCTTATAAGTATTTGATTTGTTGATGAAAGATTGAAAATTCAAGCAGTCTAGCTTGTCCATGCTGATAAAGATGATTAAAATTGTATGCATATTTTTTATTACTGTATAAAATTATTGAAATATCTTATAAATTTATGGGTCTTAAAGGTCAATATTCATTGCTTAGAGCATCCGATCTGATCTGCTTTCAATGGGGCTTTTGGCTTCTGGTGTATCACCAGAAATGCATGTGACTCATTGTTCATGAAATGATAAAAATTTAAATTAATGATAAAATGTTCTGTAATTTTCTGCCTAATGCATGAGATATTCTGGTAAATATATGTAAAGGCTCTGTAGGTATAATCAATAAATGCTCTATTACCGTTACTTCTGTTATTATCACTCTTGTTTGATGATTTTAATATTGATTGTGCTGAAAAATGTACACTAGCATTAGTAGGTTGATCTCCAATGCCATGCACTTCAGTGGGTTGCTGGAAATACAGCCTCAACACTTCACTTAGTTCTAGCCCACTGCAATTGTTAATTCTGGATTTCAGTTATGCTAATTGAAATGATTGTCCTTGATGATCAATCATTTTGTCTTGGGTGTCATAATGTGCCATATGATCCAAGCAATGCTTCTGTACCTTTATATGAATAATGGAGGTCTGATGTAATTGTTTTATATTTTTATTATATGGAAAATTTCCAATGTTATTGAAGTCTCCCCTGAAGCTTGCTTTTGTATAATATTCTTACTTCAAATCATTGCACTGATATCAGTTGCCAGAAGGTATTGGTCAGAAAAATTGCCTGACACATTATGGTATGTTATAAATGCAACTTGACTTGTTTCTGTATTTTAGTTTCTCAATAGAAATGTATATTTTATCTCATCTCAAGTAATTTATGTCTTCATTGTCCATTTTTTTTTTAATCTTTAGCAACTATTAAGTTTTGTCTTCTTGCAGACTGTGAACCTCAAAGGGTTGACTATCACCATGGCGGCAGAAAAACCAGCAGAGGACCGTGTTGATGAATCGGCCTCTTTTTCACCTCTTCCACCTGTGGCTCCCGAAGTGTCCAGCACCACTGCAGAAATGCCTGATGGGAAGGAACCACTTACTCTATCAAAGCGACAGAGGAAAAAATTGGAGAAGAAGGAGAGGTGGCTAGCTACTAAGGATGAAAGAAAACAAAGAGAAAAAGAAAAATTGAAACAAAAAAAGATTGCCAAGCGAGAAGCAGGAGAGGAGCTTGGACCATCCAGGAAGTTGCTCAAACTGAGCACTATGGCGACCAGTTCTTGTAGCCAACGCATTGCTTTGGATATGGATTTTGAAGAATTTATGAATGAGAGAGACCAGTGCAAGGCCATAAAGCAGCTACACAGGTGTTACAGCAGCAACAGAAGAGCTAGTAACCCAGTGCAATTGTATGTATTGTCCTTAAAAGGCTCCTGCTTGAAAATTATGGAGAAAAATAATGGGTATCAGAACTGGGACATACACTTTAGCTCTGACTCTTATCTAGATGTTTTTTCAAAAAATGACATAGTTTATCTGAGCAGCGAATCAGAAAATGTAGTCGAGGAATTGGATGAGAGCAAAGTTTATGTCATAGGGGGCCTTGTGGACCACAACAACCACAAAGGGCTCTGTCACCGCCTGGCTGTCGAGAGAGGAGTGGCTCATGCCAGGCTGCCCATTGATGAGTACATGCACATGAAGACCCGGAAGGTTTTGACAATTGACCATGTTTTTCAAATTTTGTTAGCCGTCACTGAAGGAAAATCATGGAGGGAAGCATTTCAAACCATCATTCCAGCAAGGAAAGGAGCAACTGCTATTGAGACCCCTGAGAACTGTGAATTGCTAGGAAATAACAATTTAATGAAGGGCCAAAGAGACGACGGTAGTTCAAAAATACTGGATCAAGATAATCATTTTTTAGCCACCAATGATTTTTGCTCAAAATCTAGTGAGTCAATAACCATGGATAACAGTTCCTGTCATTTAAATGGAAATAGTTAACTAACTTCTAGGCTGTAGCTATACTATATTGTCATACACTATCGTATTAACGTTTGCATGATTGTTAGTTGTATGTGAATATTTGCGTACTTTGATTTCAGTAACTTTTTTATTTTAAAAGAAACGTTACCTCTTGTTTAGTTACTACTTTGAGTGTCAAAGTTATGTGCTTTTTTATCTATGTACTTGTATATTGATTGTTTTTTAGACAGCTGTTCTAAATTATTTCCTTTGCTTCAACACCCTATCACAAATTAAACGTTATGCAGGCGAATGAGGTTTATTCTCCGGATTACCTCAAACTCGGCAATCTTGAAAGGCATACCTAGGTCTTTCTGATATGCCCGTTGTCGTATACATTGAGGCCTTAACGTTTTTCTGGGTCTGAGGTATCCCTAGTGATCTATCCCAGAATCAGTAGCACTTGTTTGCAGGTGTGACTTGACATTTACAAGTTGTTAGCTTCCACATACCGTTCAAATGTCATTAATATTTTAGCCGTCTAATCCTTGCTTTATTCTTTTGTAATCTCGCCTAAATTTTGAATCTTAACCTGAGTGACTTCTGTGGGGGAACCTTATGCTGTCTTCCTGGTAGATTCTATTTTGTATTTATGCACATTTAACTGTTGTACTCAAACATAGCCCAGAATTAGAACCAGCTGTAGATATGTACTTGGTGTTAATATCAAGCAATAGAAGTAAGGTGCTAAGTGCCTCTGCGTTCAGTTTCATTTCATTCATGTCTAATAACAGGTCAGTGTTTTATATATATATATTTTTTTTTTTNCAAGGCTCCGACCAGACGCCTATGTTGGTGGCTTACAACCGAATGTTGGTGTTTTATATTGTTGGTGTTTTATATTGTATTTAATTTAAGACGTAACTGAATTACACAAAATGTATTTTGCCCTTAACAGCGTTGTAAATATCCTGAGTCTTTTGTAACGATGTAGGAGAAGTCTTCTATATTGATAATTGTTATTGATGTTGAAAACTTCTTCACATTTTTGTGTTGAAGTTTTGTTACTCTGGTATTGTATGCATTTTATCGTTTAATGAGCGCTGAACTCGAGATGTCCTATCAGAATGCTACATCATTAAAGATTGTACGTCTAGTTCTACACATTAGACATATGTCTAGGAGTTCAATACAAAGTTCGTCAGTCTTGCTAGAGAGGTTTCTCGTAAAGCCGTTTAAACCGTGTGTCCCGTCTTTTTTTCTTCTTTTTCTATTTTAGGCCGTCTTTTCTTTTTCTTTCATAAAGTGTGCCTGCGCATTTCTTAAAATCATGCTGGTATGATTGAATCTTAGTGTCCTGAAGGGACGGAGCTCTCCCTCAACGGAACGTTGAGCTATCCGCCGCGTTCACTGCAACCCTGCTCACTTGCGGATTGTAGTTTTAGTGTTAAAGTAGGTCTAATGTCTCATTTACTTTTTCTTCTTTACTTTTCAAAGCAGAGGGCTAAGCAGGCCCCTCATTTCAGCGACCTCCTGCTCGAACACAGTTCTATCTGCTCTTGTATGCTCTATTTTTAAGGGCGTGCTGGGCCATAGTTAAAAGGCTGCTCTCATTGGAGCACTGATATGTCATCATTGTTTTTATGGTGGTAATTTTCTGTTGAACAGCAGTGCAAATAAATGTTTTCAGACTTTTTCAGGTTTCATTGAGTATTAACTTTAGTCCCCTAAAAGAAGATGCGTTATCGATGCTCGGAAGTCGACGTTGCACAAAATAATGAACGGCTACCGGCAAAATCAGCCCCTCATATTACAGTCTGTTGTTAGGCACTCGATTGCATAATTTGGCCTAATTTCTTCATTCTCGTTTTTTGATGAAGTTGAAGCAGCCTTTAACGTATTGCCCTGAACGAGCATTCGTGTTTGCATTGAAAGCTCGTTCAGAGGAAGAAACAATGTTGTTTTCAACTCAGCTGTTTCGTGAAATATCCTCGTGTTCTAAGAATTGTTGTTCAAGTCCTCAGGCGATGCCATTCAGGGGGCATTAAGATGGGCTATAGGTTTAGGGAAGGTAGGTTCGTCTGTCGTGCCGTATGCTCTGGGGACTGGCAAACTCTTCTTTGTCTTTCCTTCCTCTTAATTCTTAACCTACTGTTTCTATGCATAGGGAATCTTGTGTGGAAACACACCTTGTGCATGGGTTCTATGTTTTCTATAGTCCATGCTAAATGATCTTTTTTCTTCGCTCTCTTCAGATCATATTTCGCTTGGATAGGAAGCTTTAAACCATGATTGTAATACTAATGATGAGAATCTTCAGGTAATCCAGTCTCGCTCATTTTTGTCGATTACAGAGCGAAAATCATACGTGGGAGAGCATTTCTAGAAAATATCTGTAACAAATCGGGACCACTCGGCATGACATAGCGTACGGACTTTCGCATATTTTTGTGAGTTGAAATCTTCATTGTAAAAATTGGTAACATAGTCCTAAAGCTAAATAAAGCCCTGTCAGAGAGAGAACGTCCTACTGACCAAAAATGCTCTTCCTAGACAAAACTGAACGCTCAACTCTGATCTAGGCCTAAAGGAAATAGATTAAATTATTCTGAGCATATAAATATTTATTCATGTATAAGGTATTTCAGCCCGTTAAAAACAATCCTAGAGCAACCGAAAAAAGGAAAACTCTGTCAGGGTTCATTTGAGAAAGGAAATGAATTGTCTCCAGTAAATCTGTCGAAAACTGTGTCTAATCCATTGGCGTGACTTCATGGCTGCCTAACACCTGTTAATAAGACAAGGTTGAGTTAGGGTATGTTCGTCGAATGAGTAAGTACAGATCGAGACTCGTTATTTTATTAAAACTTGATTCCATGGCAACTTCTACTATATAATGGCATTTGATTGCCGTTGCAGAATTAGGATAGGAATACCCATCAATTTATGACTTGAAAAATAAATGTTATGTACCTGAGCAAGAAATTTATATTATTCTAATACATTAATCAAATACCGTTTTATTTTTCTATGAAATATACACAAGTTGTGAAGTTCTCATGAGAATAACAGAAATCACAATAGCAAAACATTTGCAGCAATCGCAATTAATTATCGTATCTTCATAATTGTCAAATGCGTTCAACACAAATTTTCGTAGGAAGCATAGCTATCACGTGAATCTCGGCCCGCAGCTCGTGTGTATAAGCACTTACGCTCAGCGTAACTCCACTTCATGAGCTATGAGGTGTCGCAAAGTTGCATGAAAACTTGTCTGAAAATCTCGAGCGTAACTTGTTTGATAATAGCACACATCGTAGCTACGTTCACTTAGCTGGACTTACGCTACCAGCTGATCGCTGCGACGCCGTAACTAGTTTTGATAATGCGGCCATAGGGCGAGAACGAGGAAATTCTTTTGAATTGTTTTTCTCTTGTGGATTTTGATAGGGGATGGATGTTTCACAGTTTCAGAAAGCAGAGTCCTAAATCTTTTTTCAACATGTGACAAACGGATTCTCTAGATACACCGATCTCTGCAGTCATTTTCCTATGGACCTCTCGGAAATTTTTCACTTTGAATCTTCTTATTGATTTTCAGGATATTTGCGGTTCTTGCGCGGCCAATTCAGGTGCGATTTTGCAAAACTATTAAGTCGGATAATACTAGATGTGATAGCTTACATAGTAGTACTTAACATAGTTAAAAAAATGGTCGCAGAACTTTTGTATCATCCTGTATAATAATGCGCTTTAACCGATGAAGATGTGAACCCAAGAGTCGATAAAGATAGAAGTTTTCTCTTCGACATCTTCTTTGCCGTTCCAGACATACAGTTGAAAATGGAAGTTGTCCGGAGAGGTAAAGAAAGGAGTGAAGATAAAAACTCCTAGATGTCTTCTGTCGCATGGATATACAGTGGGTCAAATAAGTATTCGTAACGTCATGAAA
>VOMN01019735.1:0-24422 GCA_014899125.1 Orchestia grillus
AAATGCATCCATTGAGCGAACCAATTCTCTGTAACTCTGTCGAATCTAGATTCGGTTGAATGCGTACGACTTCGATAGCAAAAACATTTAGACTTAGGTCGCACATTATGCTCCTTGGAACATACGAAAGGCAGTCAAAAAGATCGAAAACAACTCCTAAAATTAATTATTGAGTGAGTTTTTAGCATCCCCAGCAATTTCACAATTTTAAATTTACCTGTGCAAACGTGGGTTACAAAAGTGTATTAATAACAGCGGATCTTACGTAAAAATCGTGCAATTTTGAAAGAATAAACTTTTTGACTGCCAGTTGTACGTCATGCCGAAGCTAGCGAAGGCTGAGGGCGGAGTTGCTGAGACTTGCTAACAAAGACGACCACAGCAGGCCCCTGACTGGAGGTACGGGGGCGTGCTCCCTTACAGCACCAAACCTGCAATCTTCATTTGAGGGCAACACTTCCAGCATAACTTCTAGGAGGCTGTAGCAGCCGAACATCAAGTCTCCTTTCTTCAATTCTAGCTATCTGAAACACTTCAGGTCTCCAAGTTTAACCATAGGTATAAATACTCTTCCATTTCCTGAAAAAAAAATTTTACCTTTTACTTTCCATTTGAATTGGAGTGAGAATACGTACCGAAACACGTTGAAGATTTCTGTTCAATTCCAGGCGACAGGCATTTGTATTACTTTTATTCTATCAGGTCAGGCATGAGACAGCTGGTTAATGCAATACGTATCTATTTTGCAATCTTCCATATTTTTGCCCATGCTTATCTCAATTCATGTTTTTTTATCACATTCTCGCTCACGAGAAAAGCAATTACCGCAACACACCACAAAATCTCACTTCGGATCCCTGATTGGCAGGTTTGCCTACCCTGCGACGGCGCTATCCCAGGAACACAAACTCCTGTTGCCAAGGTTATTTCATTGACTTTGTTGACGGATTTGTCAAATGTAAAGAGCGACCTGAACAGCTTTTATCTTCTACGGCCGGCGGACTTTAGACTCCAGACATCCCAGAAAACTGTCGAGTCATGCCGCGACAAGCCTCATCAGATACTTGCATTACTCACGAACTTTTATTTTAAGGTGATTTATGAGGCACTTATTTGTATAAAATATCAGGGGGAAAATATTTGTGCTGTAATTTTAGCGTAAAAATTAGAAGAAGTTATGAATCATGAGACATACTAGGCACCTGGTCAGGCGGAGCACTACACCTTACAAATATATTTTTTGTGTTTAATATTCGATGTTAATTGGGAACCTGGAAAAATTAGAAATAATACCTTTTAAGTAGAAGAGAACTTCCCACTAAAATTTTCATGACGATTTGCCAACTTCGCGTTCCTTCACACTGCCACTCGTTTTGAATTCAATAATTAACGTGATAAACATTAACTAACCACGGTAATTCATGACAATAATTTTCCTATGTACAAATGAAACAATGTACATTTAATACAAAAGTGATAACTTTATTTAATAATCAGCTCTGAAACGAGGCACTTCAAATATGAACGACCATTAAGATTCCAAGTAGTTTATTCTGCAACAAAAACTTCACAGGGCACGCAAGCTCGTAGATACCAAGAAGTCTTTTTCAATACGAAAACTTAAACATTTATGGTAGCATTAAGCTTTGAAACGCTAAATGCCTTCGCCTTCCAGAGACCGCTGAAGGTAATGGATAGTCAAACAATTATTGAAGGCCCAACACTTCTCCAGTGATAATCTTTCAAAATTCCTCCTGTAAATGAGGCGGAGGCAGAAATGCTGCACGTTGTCACGAGGCAATCGAGTCGGAAACAATGTTCCACGTCTCGTGCAACGGTCCCATCAGACACGTTCCCTGGGAGCTCCCGTGAGTGTTGCGTAATACTTTACCTGTGCGCCAACACTCATTTTATTTGCGGTTACAGAAAGCCGCCTTTTTTTAACTGCTAAAATTACTAAACACCATAAATTCGAGTATATATAGGAAGCAGAAATGATGAAAGCAAACACGTCTAACTTGAAAACACGATAGGGGCACCGGATTCGAATTCGGCGTCCTTTTTCAGAAGAACCTAACTGCGAACATGAATACGTCACGAGCGCGTTCAAAGAAAGAAACTAATTGATTTATTAAGGTGAAGAAACCATACCAAGGAAAGACTTTGTAAGTGGGTATCACAGTCTCTTCCGGCACTTCATAAGAACAAATGACTTTTGTAACTCTAAGCCTCTTTCCTCTGCCAGCACCTAACTTTGAGTAGGTATAACTCGACTCTTCCATAGACTTCCGCTGGAACTTCAAATGTCAAAACAAAATTTGAGCTCTGGCTATCTCAAACAAAGAGCAAAATAAATTTTGTGGAGATATGCGAAGATATGGGCAGATGTTTTAGCAGTGGTGGCAATATCCAAAAGCACAAAGAACAATCAATGCTTGAAGTAAAAACGTTGAAAACACTTGTGCAGGAAATCGTTGACCTAGATGGGAGATGATAAAACGTGAAATAAAGTAGTTACCTAACAAACTCAGCCCCAAACTCTTTAAACAACGTTGGTTCTTTATAAGCAGTAGGTTGCGATAGCTAGGTACGGTAAGCTTTTGAGTGCTGAACACATGAAGAGTTCAGTAGGCTTATTCGGTACTAGACTCCGTAGAGGAAACTAACTTACAGTGTTTGTGAATAAGTTTCGGCGACCAATTTCGACGATTAGTGCACTCAGCGAGCGTAGTGCCAGACGCGCAATCTTCCCTGGCGTGGTGTTCCCAGAGGATCCCGATAGTTCTCTAGCTATAAAAATGTAATTGTATGATAACACCAAGCGAAAATTGAGCCGCAAGTGAGGTGTTCCTACACTATTCTAAGAGTCAAGTTGCAGAATGTAGGCACCGAGAATGCGCACACAGATGGGCAGGCAGAGTCCCGAAGGAATGGCATGCTCTAATTGTAGACGGAATTATAATGTTTAGGCTCATTAGTGGTATGAAATATTGTTGCGAATACGTAGAAATGAAGCCAGTGAGTCCATGTAAGTAACAATCAGTATGTGACTGTAATAAATGCTTGAAGATGGCACTCAATCAAGATGATAAGCGAATCAAAACAATAAATAAGAAACACAGCCGTCGACAGTCATTTTAATTTCTTCTCGTAGTCTGCAACGCATGCGCAGCTGTAGGAGAACTAAATGGGCAGCAACAGCACATGTGAAGTCGGCAACGCTCGAGTCAACATTGCAGCCTCCCAACCTGGAGATCTTGAGGAGTGAACAAAACCTGCCAGACAAGTTCAGTATATAAAAAAAATGCATTTATTTTCGCGCTAAAGGACAACTGGAAGAATCCTTGAACCTTACTCTTGACTCAAGAGTAAGCACATCTTGAAATTCCTGTTAGTTTAAATACATTAGAAAAGGAAAATTTGAATGACAAAGAAGTAAACATGATACGAAAACAAGTGACAGATGTTATCATTACATAGGAATTCTGTAAGGATAAATATGTTATTTAAGAACCAATGATACTGTGGCTTTCAGCTGAAAGCATTAAGTTGTCGCTGTTTATAATTATAACTCTAGTTGATTGTACCACCGCATTGAACTTCTTAAAAAACGAATGATTTTTCTCAGATAATTCTAAACTAATTAAGCTTCAATAACCAGAATGCAGTAAAAGGTCAATAACATTCGCAACGCATCTTTCAATTTTAAATTCTATCGATATTATAAACAAATTGCGAGTGAAATCTGAACCATACCAAACCTTGCATTAATATTCGAGAGTAAAACCTAAATTCTCTTTCATTTTCTTTCTCCAAGGGATATATCTGTCGTTTAGCGTAACAGTTCAGTAACCGGACATTTCATCGCCCCACGCATTAACTTAATTTATTCTGGTCTGAAAGGATACTCCACGTAATATTTCAGCGTTCAGGCCCTCACCTCCCCACGCCGGAGCACATGATCACGTGAAATTTTTCCGTGGAAAGAGAACTTATCCTCTCATAATTTTATAGTTGTTCCAGTCTAAAGGCTTATTACCGTAGAAAATGTCTTGATTAATGAATAATTGCATAAACAAAACCTAAACATTGGATGCTTTCACTGAATGAATCGAGAAAAAATAATCGCGAAAGTTGTGTTTTTTTATTTTAACAGGAAATGGAATTCCCTACATGCACAACTCAACTGTGAAGATAATTTTGTGATTATATAATCGTTCAATTGACGAGAGGGTGTGATTGCAATCGGCCATGTTTGTGGGTTGAGGAACGAGCTTTACAACCAAGTAAAAAAAGGAGAATTTTTACCTGGTTTTATCCAAACACTTTTTGTAAAATCATAACCAAACACACGCAGTAAATAATAAAAGCTCCACCAAGGCATAACCTTTCATTGATGTGCTTCCTAATCAACACTGATGTACAAAATATACTCCTTAGTATAATTTCAATGTCATCTGAAAGATTAACCGTAGCTAATTTGGCTATAGCATGTTCTGGTAACGGCGACGCAGGCACAGACTCGTGCAGCAACTTCGCTGGCATCGTGAAAAAACTGCGCCAACTTCGCCTGTGCTTCTAAGCAGCTGAAACCTGAATAGAGAAGGCTGCTGCAGCTGCATCTTAAGGCTTACTGTTGTGCGGCTCCTGCAATAAAGGTCAGGAGTATTTACAGCTCGGCCTAGGTGTATTCAAGGAGCGTCATTTAATAAATAGCTTCCTGGTACGAAATACTCAACAGCTACACCGCCTGAATAACTCGGTTTAGATTAATATTTATGGCAAGATCAAGAAAGTTCGTCTGCAGTTCTGGTGTGCTGTTGTGTGAATGAAAACACACTGAAATTTGGCAAAGGCTACCACGTAAAGCTGCGGTTGCCGAACGTTTAAAATCAAGAAAATTTCTGCATAAAACTTTGTTGTGCCATCGGAAGAGACGGCAAGTATGGGGAATCTAATTTCACAATCAATAGCTATGAAAAAACTATCTTTTGACTGAAATGAGAAAATTGAATAATAAAGTTTTATCTTTACTGTATATATCATTTGACCAGTTTTGAACGAGCTTACTGTGAATGTCATCTTGCAAACTGCGAAATACCTTTTAATTGCGATTAATTCTCTGAAAGTCGCTGACCAGAGGTATACCTACATCAAATATTTATTAATAACTAAAACCACTTTTCAAACTTGTAGCACCAGAAAATAAACGAGGAACGTGAAATATTTTTTCATGATGATAAAACAAACCCTTCCATGACCAATTCAACACATCATGCAGTCATAAAAATTACTTGCAAGCAGAAAAATAATTGTATTTCTTTCAGTTATGGAACTGAGGCAAGAAGAGGTTCCAGTTAGGTATTCATGCTACTGAATATCTCTGACAACGGAAAATTCGTTCGAATCAAAACCTTCGCTTCTGCGCTTTCAATTGCACAAAACGAATACGAAAATTCTCGCAATCACATTGGATTTTTAACTCATGCTGGTACACTGTTCGAAAATGAAACATTTTATCGAAAAAACTTGGGCATGATTCAGTAACACATCGGTTGCAATTAACCGAATGAATATTAAAAGGGAAATGGCGTGGCTTGAAATGGTACCGTCATATCGAAAACCTTTCCCACGAACTACCAGCGAGTGCAATATGCGTGGAAAAACTGGAAAAAGTTTCCTTTCGCAGTTATACATTATCATTACTCGGAATTACGCGCATTAAATTTAGAAACATTTTTTAAGCACAGGAAAATTCTCTAATATTTTTTAAAAGAATCTTACTCTTCATAACTGCGAAACATAAATATTATTAATAACCAGTGAGGCTTCTTATTTGAATTTCTAGAATTACGGTCGATATTTTCAAAAATTACCCACAATAAAATTACCGTCCAAATATTACCACCTGCAATGCAGAATCACATATTTTGCACGTGTCAGTAATATTTTTCAAAATTTTAGCAAAATGAGTCACTGAAGGCTAAAAACAAGACGGCATAACTCCACGGGGAACAGGCTACACATTTACCTTTACTTGAAGGTACACCGCCTCCCCCCTCCCCCCACCTCCTCTCGCAACCTCCGTAATCAAATCCTCGTCCCAAACGCCCTGAGAGCCCTCAGGGCCGCCTCTTTAGGCCCAAGTATCACCCGAAAATTTTGTACGCTACTCTTGTTGTTTTAAAAAGCCTGGTCGTCAATCAAGTGATAAAAATTTGTACTTGGAGATATATATATCACCGCTTGCATAGTAAATTCACACAGATTGATTATTATTGGGTTTAAAGCTGTCTATTTACATGAAATATGATCAAAAGAAAACGAAGAAAAGAAAGAACCATTTAGTTTAGACTGCAAAAAACGTGGAATCTATGCACAGGTGTGTTCCCGCAGCAGATTCCCTACGCATAGAAACAGCAAGGTAAAAAGGCAGAGGAAGGAAATACAAAGAAGAGATAACGAAAAAGGTATGAAATTGAAAGAAGCTAAGTTGGCACGAAAGACAAAAGCTCCGAATGCCTCTTCATAGCTGAGTTAACCTAAGATTGCTCCCAAGGATTGCAATTCCCCATAGCATACGATAGAAAAACCTTACATAACCTAACACAATTGCCCATCTTACGGTAAATTAACACTAACAGCCCAATTAGCGTGTTTTGTGTCGTAATTAAATGGACGCTTGCAATGAGGAATAAAGTCCGATAATTGTTGTCAATTTCGACCTTATATTTTTCTTTCAAGTGATGAAAAGGCGGTTCACTTTATTTAAAAAAAATAAGGAGTGTATTAACTCGGTGGATTCTATAAAGTGTAAACTGATGTATTTGTATTTTCACTTCACCTACAAGGTCAGTCTGGAAACAATGCAGAGAAACGTGAAAATTTCAGAAATTGTGTTTTCTATTCAGTTAACACTTTCTTTGTCCTTTCACCAACGTATCTGAGTTACAAATGAATTGCCTAATGTTTTGACGACTCTCAGGCATCTCACACTCCAGGCAGGAACCAATATCTCCGTCAGCCGAGAATTCCACATTTTCTCTACATTTTACATCCTACAAGAGGCCTTCTAGAATTCTATTTATAGCACGGCTTTTCAATACGACTGCCTGCAGATTTTATCCTCTATTGATTGGAGATATTTATAGATTAACTAAATCAAGATTACAATTAACTTACGTAGACGTAACAACAGCAGGCTTTATCGATCGCTCATACGTGTGCGCTCAAATGAGTGAACTCTCATCTATCATGGAAACATCTAATGGTAAAAATAGTCGAATTTACATTATCCATCGACGTAAAATCAACTGTCGCACTGTTCTTCCAGCGAGTCCGTCGCTAAGAGAGGGCGAATCAAATATAAAGATAAGATCTTAATGTACCTCGAGCTAAAAAAATATTATTAGCTAAAAAAATGCATGCATTTTCCACTTATACTTTAAGTTTTTGATGCTGACCAACTACACCGAACACAATTTTGCAATAGAGTTTTGTGTCTATATTCTTAACCTCATGTTGTTTTAGATGCGAATACTTAATGGGGCTAGCGTGTGCGAGCTCCGTTAGTATAATAAAGCGCTTAAAAATCTCGCTGTAAACCTTCCAATGAAAACTACTGACCCGAGACATTTAAGTATTTTATTTGTAAACGACAAAAATTCCCTCTACAAGAGCTAGTTTTTGCCCGCACGTTTGCACAGCATGAGGTGTGCAAAAATAAACCGCAATAAATTATTCATCTTATGCCCCCAAGACGCGATCAGATATTGTGAAAAATTGAGACGTGCTTCGACCTGACGTCAGGGACGTACTGATATACTTGGCTTATCTTCAATTTCCATTCGTTCGTTATTCTAAACATTCACGTACATTCAGAAGAGGCACATTAGAATTCAAAATTTGCATCAAAAATCTTTCGACAGTGATAAGCTTCCATTTCTGCATTGCAAGTAACTGGAAGGCAAGACATTTATTTAGAAGCGAATATCTAAAAAAAATAGCCGGGGGATAAATTATTCAAAGGGGAAAAATTACTGAGGGGGGATAAATTACTGAGTTTTTATCTGAGTTCAAAATTCGTTCCATCGTCAGTAGCAGTAAAATGAACTTCACACACATACTTCATATATTCTTCCCTTTATCCTGGTAACGTTCAACAAAGTTTTCACCATATTTTTATTTTTAAACATTTAGAATCAATTTTGTAGAATAACAGGGAAACGAATGTGAGCTCATATGTACCTCTACAGCCGATCACGTCATGTGCAGCGCTGTTTCACGAATGTACCAGCCAACATTAGCAAACAATGGTTTCGAACGACTCAATGATGATCCTTAACGTTATTTAGATTCTAAGCGAGTTCCAAAATTTCCAAATAAAAAACAAATTTGTCGAGAACAAGGGCTGCGTTTTTGTTTTGGCCCGTAAAATGAAACCGACTGAAACCTTTATGGGAAGCCGACTTGAGCCTTTATGGGAAATCGATCGTGTTTGACCAGCGCCTTTAATAAAATGAATTAGGTCTATCGATGCACGTGCTCCTTCCCCTCTGTGAGCTTGTGCCTAAAAATAATTCTCGTTGAATTAAGCCAGGACCTTCTCAATCTCCTTAGAAGGGACCAAGTTGAAACTAGGAAATAAATTCTTACTGAATTAGAATTTTTGAAATAGCCTGAACCTGAGAACAAGTTAAGTTTGCATTTTCTTTTCAGAGACGCGGCTAGGTTGGGGGCATGCCGTACATTAACATTTCCCTTATAGTTGAAATACACATCTGTCGCACAACGCACTCCGTTGCAGTCAGTACGGGCGCAAATTGGCAAGGCATCCGTGGCTCACAAATACCCGAGATTTTCACTCAGATTACAATTTGTCAAGTCACTAAATAACTTCACGACAGGAAACACATATTTTTATAAATTGCTGTAAACGATTTGAATGCATCAAATTTTATTGCGCAAAACAGGTTCGTCGACAACCAAACGCGTAACTCGCAATGACTCTGGCAACAATTTAATCCTAACTTATTTTGTGAACACCAGCATCTTAGATGATTACTATTAAGTGTTTTTCAGAACTTCATTCTTTTCACACTATGATTTGAAAAAGCCTATTTCGTAACAGTTAACTAGAATTAAACTAACGTTTCCCAGTTCTGTAAACTATCTCTACTCTTTGCGAACTACACTGGAAAACTTCGTTTTTCATCAGCATACTATTTTTGTCGAGATCTGCGGCCACTTCATGGAATATAAACGACGGGATTTCCTTCTCCGAGAGTAACCCGAAAGCAAGACGAGAAATTATGCTCTGTCACCATCACCGTCACCATTTTTTAAGCTCCCTGCACTGACACTTCTGACTTGGCGAGTACCGGCACAATGAGCCACAGCAGCGCTCGTGCGTACTCCCAAAACTCACAACATTACCCATTATTATTGACCATTTCCAACTAGTAACAAGAAAAGCTTATAAGCATACCGTTGTATAGATTTTAATGTATCTAATTCCCTCACGCTTTGAAACATGGCCTGAAAATCGAGAGGACACCCTCGAAATTATACTCTGTCCAACGACGCACGCATGAATTGCTACAGTTCTACTTCTGACAAGTACGCAAGAGGAACAAATTAAGATAAAGAATCTCTAAACTGCTGATACAAATTCCAATCACACTTCTATAAATCGCGTATCAGGTGGAAGACACGTGAGAGAAAGTGTAAGCAGAAGCTTCTCAAACTCAATAATCTTAAATTTCAATAAGTTATTTAGTCGTACATTCATCCTTATTTTTCTGACTTGTTCTCATCGAAAAGTGTTGGTGTGACTGAATCCTAATTCTTTCGCGAATCTCACTCTGCATTCTAGATCACTGCTCACCATTTATCAGTGAAGATTCCAGAGGTAAGCGCACAGAGGTCGCAGCAGTTCAGATTACAGAGCTTATTTACAAAAACTGGGGACTTACTACAAATAATCGACGTCTTTAACTTCCAAAATTTTACGATGTATTAATTTCCCCATAATTCGACAGGCTGTAGCAACACATGATGATGATATGAGCATTGAAAACCCGTACAAATTCATTTTATGAAATTCAGTGAACCGTAAGCTAAATACGGCTATGCCGATTTCTCAAAACTGCATACAATACATTTGCGGCAGCTTATAATTCATTTAGACGAGACCACGTGATAGCGCTCTACAATCACGTGACCGTGGAGACCGGTTCCCGGGTTCTCACAAACTCACGCGGACTCGTCGACACTGGGCACGTAATGGCCGTCGCTAGCGAACAGACTCGACATTAGTTTTTGTGAACTTCGGAGTGACGCGTGCAGATGACGTCATACGTCGTCTTGCTGATGAAGCCAGTATCTTGGGGATGCGCCCCCACGCGCCGGCCGAACCTCTACGCACGCTGCACGATGAACCCGACAACACCAACCAACTCCAGGGAATTTCCGAGCCAAAACACGTTCCTGTAGCGTCTATTTTGATGAAATTGAGAGAGGTCAAACTTGCGAATGGCCATGCGTCATTTACGAACAGCGTTATCTGCACAAACTGAAAAATGCGTTCCTTCAAGTGAAATTTTATTCCTACGGTATGAGACAATCAATAGTCATCATTAACGTGGGACATCTCTCTCGTGAGTGCTCTCAGCTCCAATTAGCGTCGAATTCTCTAATATTCGTCGAATGTTTCCCAGCGGGTGAAACATTCACCCGCTAGGAAACAAAGCCTGATTTTCGACGTCTTGCTCGTTATTTACCTGAAAATTCCATTGAAGTCATGTTAATGTGAGACCTTGAGTAGGATACATAACTAGGATGGATAAGACGAAAAAGACTAAACATATACGATAAATAGATCTGACACAAAAGTTCAAGTTACTGCACAAATATGAGTAAGTTTGAAATCTAATCCATGAAAACTCTCATGTTGTTCACCTGCTACAAAGTTTTGCCGTCGCAGCTTCTCCTTATGCCCCGGTGCTCCGAAAATATTTTTTGTGTAACATGAAGGGCGTCTAATAGGTTCGGATTGTTGCTCAGTATGAAAACGTTATTGACATTATTATTTAAAAATATCCGTCACCATTGTTCGTTATCATTATGCGTAAGCCTTATTCGTAATTACTATTCGTTGACATTCGTTTTTAGATCACTTTTTAAAGAAACATTCATTCGCTTTTAAATAAGATGGCTTATTCACGTAGGTAAGTAACATTATTAACTTTATCAACACCGTGTTCGGTTGCAATAAAAACTGGACATGATATAATCATCATTCGACATTTACAACTAACATTGTTGATGGACTATATTTATTAACATAATTCATCAACTATACCGATTGGCGTGATCAATCAGATATATTAATTCAAATTATTAACCAAGCTCATATATTGACATGATCAAACGACTGTATTAATTAGCATTATTAATAAACTATATTTATTAACATAATTCATCAACTATACCGATTGACGTGATCAATCAGATATATTAATTCACATTATTAACCAAGCTCATATATTGACATTATCAAACGACTGCATTAATTGGCATTATTAATAAACTATATTGACATTATTTATTGGCATTGTTCGTAATGACGAACTGCCACCCGACCCCCGTCTGCTGATCCTGCCTCTTTGATGTCGCAGTTCTCCTTGGGACGCCAGCTTCATCGAAGGACCGACCGTCTTCTCAGGGTCTTGGGGCCAAATAACAACTTAACCAACACGTTGAGAACAAAAAACAAACAATAGTCTCTCATGCCCCATCAGTATCGCTAATTATACAATAGACCGACTGAGAGCTTCCTTAACGCGGCGAAATTACGGTTCACAGTTTCATCGCGTCACAAAAAAGGCTCACAGTTGCGTTTGCGGAATCAAATGGTGGGATGACGCGGGGAATTCTCTGACCTATGATGAGCTTCACATTCAAGATGCGTGTGAAGTCGTAATTAGATTTAGATTTTTCAAGAGCGTATAAAAGTGAACACCATTCAGAGCCCAGCAATAAAGGCGCGTTCTCTGACAGCAGTTGAGCTTCTTGCTGACCATCGCTGTGGGACTGGAGAAGGTCGCTCGTCCTGGGACCAGGATGCACCGATAAGGACATTCTCGAGAGAATGCGAAGAATCTCTCTCTTCTTCACCCGTAAAATATTTTCGTTTTTCATCAGCAAAATATTCCTCATCGGCATTCAGGAGCGAAATATTTATAGACAAAACTGAGGGCCGAGACACGGGAAGGGCGAGCGGCTGCTAAGCGCGGCGTGCAGCGGGCAGATAAAGTGCTGGTCATCCAAGCGCGTCAATATGAAGTCCTTGTTGGACTTTGCTGGTAAGAATAGGACTATTCTTTTGGTTCAGACATCGTTTGGAAGTGAACGTACGAATAACTACTGAAATTAAAATCACTGTAGTATCATCCTCGTTTGGAGCTTTTTCCCGTTGCGCCTAAAGAAGATTTTTCCCGCCGCCTTGCAAACGTTTACCCAAACAGCAAAAACGTTCTCTCCGTGGTCGCTCCTACGCCAGTTCCGGGAGAGAGTCGCACTGTTATCATGCAAGTTCGTAAAAGCCCAACCCACCATGCGTTATAAGCTGCATAGTAGCAGGCTAAAATAACAATTTAAATTAACCAGAACGATTGACGTCATTTGAATTTGTGGAACGCTATCAGAGTTATCGTTGCATTACAGAGGCGCGCGACGTGGAACGCGTGTACGTTTTTATGAAGACGTTCCCGGCATACTGGAGGTGCTGTGCGCGCAGCAGATGCCGACGCTAAAAAGATGAACATAATATCCTCTCGGCTTGCCAGTGCCCTTCAACTGGAGGCCGAGTTGCAGGGCTTGGAAAAAACTTTGCTGAATTATCTACCTCTCATCGCACTTAAATGCCATCAAGAAGAACACAAAGAACGCTATATTATGAACACGTCTAAATGCCATCAAGAAGAACAAAAAGAACGCTATATTATGAACACGTCTAAATGCCATCAAGGAGAACAGAAAGAACATGCCATCACGAACTTAAAAAAACGGCTGTAGTTTATACATATTTAAATGTCATCAAGAACACTGAAAACACTGCAATAAGATGAACAGAAACGTGCGCTGAATGACTAAATATTTTAATGGAACAGGAATCGCTTTCAACTCCACGAAATGCATTTCATCTTCATCCCCGCTGAACATTACTACCCTCACGAACATATGAAAATAAGGGTAAATTTCCACGCACTAGCTGCTTACATCTCACAAAACTCAGAAGGAAATATTAATTTCGACGTAAATGTGATGAGACTCAACGGCGAAAGCTAAAACAAAAGGAGATCGGCAGCTAAGAATTTGTTAATAATTATTAACCGTTAACTTTTAACAGAGAAAGAGAAACCGTCATGTTCGATCAGGTGGAGCATATCACATGTCCAATCCCATTTATATTTGCAGTATTTTTGAGCTTTGTACGGCAGCGGTGAGCTTGCTGCATTCTACCTGCATAGATATTAATGAATACAATCCAATACTGATCGGTTTCCTGAATATCAAGATATCAAAGAACTGCATAACTTAGGATGCGTCTGCATTGAACGACTCCGGTTGAGGTAAAATCTATCTTTATCTACAAACATAATTTCTTGATTATTGAGATAGGATACATCCAGGATTTAAGTTTAGTTTAATGAGGTGCATCTTCGCACCATTAATGTACAATACATAATGAACGAAAATCAACATCCCTACCTGCATAGTAGACACCCGTGTGCCCAGCATAATTCTGGCCTTTCGGAAAGTTTTCTGCCTCGGAAACGACTTTCGTGCAGATAGTCGCAAGCTTTGCCAAAAAATTAAAAACCAGAAGATATTCCTCATATGTAGAACCGAAAAAGAAAATGAGTTCGTTTTCTATTCCTTGACCTGTTTCGCGAAGCCCAGTTCTTCTCTTGGGAAAAAAATATTAAACACAACACGGCTAAAAGGGCGGCATATTAGTGTGTCCTGGGATAGGGGGCTTCAACAAATTCCAAAATTTCAAGTGTAATAATTCAAAATTGTCCAGAAGCTCAACACACAAAATAAATTATAAATATGAGAAATGACTCCATTTTAATACTTTCGCGTTTTGATCGAATAAACACTAAGGAAATCCAGCAAGTTCGGGAGCGCACTACACTAATAAAAAGATAGGCATAAATTTCACTTAATGGTACAGACCTTAGCTGCTGGGCACAAGACGTCGACAGATCAACACACGAAGGACAACACAACTTTAAGCTCTATCATTGTTTCGAAGGTCTGGAACACGCATTATGGCTTCCATTCTCTCCAATAGTGAAGCTTTCGATCACAGTGAACCTGCCAACTTGACAGAAATTTTTGTATATTTTCGTTAACTGAATCATTTAACCCCATAATATATGTAAATCATCGTTGACTCAATGACGGTCTTCCTTTGCGTAAAAATCTACGCTACTTCGTGAACCAAATTTTCGTTTATTATTCGTCCTCTTAAATCATCCCCAGGTTTCCCATTTATCATTTGTCCCATTTAATCCTTTAATTAACCAATTATCCCGAGAATTCTGGCAGCCAGGATTGTTGCATTCACACGGCCACTGTCGGCCTCACGGACCGTGTGAGGGGGCATAGCCGACCTTCTTGGGATAGTTCGTTAACCTGTTAACGGTCGCTGCACCAGTAACGGGCCGTGCATTCACACGGTATGTGCAATCGACAGCGCCCGTGTGAATGCAACAACCACACGGACATCATATGATTTCAATACCTATTAACAGGTTAAAGGAATATCGTAGACAAATTGGAAAAAAAAATCCCCTTAATATTGGTCACCTTCAATTTTCTTAGACGTGTCCGTTTATACTTTGCCCCATTCAATCATTTGCAATTCATTTCCCTTTTTGATTTGAGAAAAAATTTAGTACTATTCACAGAGGGTCGAGTTACGGAAATTCAGCGGTGTAAAAACGAGTTTATTCCGGACAGAAAATAAGCAAAATCACAAGTAAATCATATGCATCATATTAAAATTTGCAGAATCATAAGTAAGATAAGTAGTTCAGAGCTAATTGTGAGAGTAGTTCGTGGCTGTAGTATTTAAAATGAAGCGTTCGGTGACAATTGTTGCACTTGTATTCATACAATGTCTTACTAAAACACACATTAAATGATACTGCACTCTACTTTAACGCGGCCAGTACTGCTTGCGTTTCATTACAAATGGGTCCAAATTAAAAGATAACGAGTTTACGTATTTATTTCTTCCAGTCGCTTCGAGTTAAAACTTCGCACATTTCTGTTTCAAATCCACTTCCTACACTTCATTCCTAGTTTACAACGTATAGAGCAGAAAAAGATTTCAAATACATTCCAAAAAAGAGTTCAAAAGAATTCCCAAAAAAGTTCAATAGAATTGCCAAAAAGAGTTCAATCAAGTCTTCTTGTAAATGAAAATTTTGTCTGCCCAGCTAGAAGACTGAAGTCTCTGAGGTTATAACTACCCGTCATATATCAGGCTCAAACTACAAGGAGGACTTGGTGTTCACGCGGGCCACCCTTGGACATATTTTTACAATTATTTCATTTTTTATTATTCATTATGAGTTAGATTAAAAACTCCTATTCACAAGGAATGTCACCCAAAACAAGGTAGGAGAGCACAATCATTGAAAACGTGCAAAATGCGGTCAAGCAATTCAAATTCGAGCAACCATTAATTGTAAACTACGAAATTTAGATGGTTTGACACTTGACATTATTTTCATAACCGAAAAAACAAACATTCAGAAGAAACAGAGAAAATTAGCCAACGAAATACTAAACTGATGCGTCTTAATGCACTGAGCCAACTTGCCTTTATGACTATTCAAGAAGCACTTGATAATCTATCACCTCCTCACCGACATCAGCACAGACAACGGCAGGGACCAGAATATCCGCGTTGGAATTAATAAGCAAGCCCACAAAATGACTTGCACTGACGGCCGTGGAGAGGATAGCGTAATGCACGTATTTTCCAGCCCATGTTGGAGCTCGAGCTACTTTGCAATGTACCTGAAAATGAGTCAAACCCCTCTGGGAGCCACAACTGCCTGTGAGCGGTTATAGCTAATAAGGGCTATGCAACCAAGCATTAATATAGTTGAATCTTGTGATACAAATACTTATTCGCCACCATGTTTTCCGATTTTAGCTGTTGTTCAACATTTTTAAATAAATACTTTTTCACTAAACATTACCTAATGTGTTTGATCTTGCCCTTTGTCATATAGGACTCACCATTCTCCAATGTTTACCGCAAATGTTTGGTAGCGAAAACTGTAAATTATTTTTTCCGTTACGAATACGTATTTGACCTACTCTAAGTTCAGGTCACGATACATCGACACCGATCAAACTCCCTGTAACGGAATAGAGGAACTCGAGATTTCTCTCAGTCAAAAATTTCAATTGACGTAGTCAGGGATGCGATCTAGCGGATCGAAATTTGAATTTAATATCAAGTTTTTTGAGTACTATCAGCCTGAATATTTTCTCAGAATTTGTAAACATAATATTAGCTTGTTACTCAGGAAATATTCTACAGATCAGATCAAATATAAAAAACTGCACTTCTTTACATAAACGTTTAGGCAATAAAGAAACTACCATTAGTGAAATTATTTTCAAAAATTCTACTGACAAATGTAAAGGAATTTTTCGTAAAAAACAGCTACCAATTTCTTAATTATACCTTTCGATACCCGCGTATTCTTACAAGGAATGAGAAAAAATACACTAACTTGGATATGCTTCAAAGGAATGAGAAGAAGTAAACTAACTTGGGTGTGCTTCAAAGGAATGAGAAGAAGTACGCCAAGACACATTCTATCTAAGTTGATCATTCAGAGCATTCCATGCCTTCAGGAGCACGGCATCTCACTCTATTGTTCTGGCAGAGAACATTTCACTTAATCAAAAGCTTTATCGTTAGTTCAGCCCTAAAGCAGACTGAAAACAGGCCGATCTATCATTAAAGAGAGACCGTCTTAAACAGCTAATTCAATTGTACTAGGACCGAGTTCGTCTAACTATGCTACGCTTCGTCTGCGATAATTCGAAAGGAACGCATTCCGCGAATCGAATCGGGCAGTAACTGTGTCTAATAACAACGCATTTGTCGTGTAACGCGATTTTTATCTCAATAGAAGCCAATACAACTTGTCGCTGATCACTTTTCTTCCGAAAAAAATGGCAATAAAATGTTGCACTCCAATTTCAGGAAGTCTTGACAACAACAAATTTGTGAAGATTTTCTCTGGAAAAATACTGCACTAATTCAACAAGGACAATGATCGTTTCACCATGGACAAGATCGACAAATTCTTTCGTACGATGCTATCAAAAAAACATAAAGCCTTACTGCTGTTCTTAGTAAATAGTAAATTATACTGGTAGTCTCATGATGTAAAAATGGGATCAAGGTAAGCAGTTAGTTTATCTTTCGATCAATTGCGAAGATATTGCAAAATGACATTACTCTAGGCTGAGAGTAGATCCTAGAAGAAATTTATACAAACCTAGAGTAAAACTTGCCACTACGTGGATTATGAGGGAAATTTGAAGAGAAACACTGTTTCAGGTAGCTCATCCAAGTCTCGCTTCCGAATCATTTGATATTTTAACCGGAACAGCAAAATTGGATAATGATGAAACCCAACGGAGTTCCTTGCCATCTAATTTCATCACAGTTCCCGATCGTGAAAGGACAATAGAGTTGTAATGAATGCACAACCATGTTACCCACTATCAGGTGGCAACCGGACTACTTAGAATGATAAAGATGTAACCTATTTAACATAAAAGCGCTACAGAGCTAGGCATGAAGGAGCAAGCACGACAGAGCCGTCAATTATTAAGGTGCTACAGAGTTACCTATAATAAACGCCCACGCACAACAGAGCTACCTATTATTAAGGTGCTACAGAGTTACGTATAATAAACGCCCGGGCACAACAGTCACCTATCATTAAGGTGCTACAGAGTTACGTATAATAAACGCCCGGGCACAGTAGTCGCTTATCATCAAGGTGCTACAGAGTTACTTATAATAAACGCCCGGGCACAATAGTCGCTTATCATTAAGGTGCTACAGCGTTACCAATTACAAAAGCACAACCCGTTTGCCTATCGCAAATACAATACAATTACGCATCAGCCTGAGACAATGTTTTGTACCGTCAACAAATTGCTCTAGATTGGTCTTAGTATCGCTGAGGATAATTTTCGACCACAGGTAAGCTTAAAATTAGCATTCAAATGACGGAAATGGCGATCAAGTCCGTGCAATTGCGATGTATTATTTCCAAGCAGTTCGCCCCGCAATTGCGCCACTTACTATGCAAATCATGCTCAGCAAAAAAAGTATTTCATACTACGGAAACCAAAGGCGTGTTGAAAATTACTCAACACTTAATTACGCACCTAAAGAACAGAATGCCATAATGCAGCAAGCCTTTGATATCGCTCTGCTGGTGCGCTGAATTACCCATACACGTTTATATACATGTACAATACATAAGAGCTGCTAGCAAAGTAATGTACAGCTGCTCCTCACTGCACGTGACACTTTAATACCATGTCTACAATGAGTCGAGCAGATTCTACGACACGTGATGCCTGGCCCAAATGTCTGTGCGGGCAGAATGTTACCGAATTGACATAAAAATTACCTTTAAATAAGTTCTGATTTTAACTGTGTTCTGAAAACTGAACACAGAAATAAAAATTTCCACGAAAAAATTTTTCCAGACTTCGTTGTTTCTTTAGGTCGACTGATTCACCGAACCAAATGTCTGTATTCTGTCAGAAATGCATTTATGTTAAAGAAATTTCAAGGCTAAGCAAAACTTTTTGGCAACCGCCCCCAGTTCCTGAACTAATGAGTGGTTTCAAAGTATTTTATTCGTTATCGCTATCATTATTATCGCTACCATGATGATATTAGATATTAGAAGAGGAACTCAAATTCGTTCTATTCGGTGCTCCTGGGGAAAATTTAATTGATATTCATGTCGCTAAATCACCTGTCTAGCATGGGAGGAAAACGCAGCAATTTTTTGCTTAGTGCTAAAAACAATATAGTTAGTCGGCGCATGCTTAACAAAGAACACTAAATATGGTTAAGATCCACTGTTAGCCAACACTATAATTAAAACGTGCAGTCAGAACGCGAGAGTCACCTGCCGTACAGGATGTAGGGTGTGCACGTAGCGTGACGTCATACGCGTAAGCGCACAACGCACACCCGTAACTGTAGAAGTGTGACGTATCGCTTATGTACGTATTTTCAGACGTAGCAGGGGAAGAAGGGTTTTTAAATCTAAATTTTGCATCTTTTCATTAAGAAAAATGAATAAATTTTCAACTAGAACTTCAGTGTTTAAATTCGATACTAATGAAGACAATCCTCGCTAAAATCATCCTCACAGAATCATCTCGATAGTCGTCGAGGGAGTTTGATGAAACACACATCGAACTAGTCAAAATAATGATGAATTTATACGATATTACTTTCTCCATGACTCGGTTCATCTATTTTCAATATAAAAATTCAAAAGGGTCGGGATTCCATTGGGACTTGAAAAAATTACACTCTGATGCAAGTGTTGAAAGAATAACTTGCTTTTACATATGCCCTTATCCGTGTTAACACGGCCCAAGGTGGCAGCTATGAAAAACATCCCATGGATATTATAGAGTAAATTCCCATGACAGTTTTATCCTCACGCAAGCCTTATTCTATCCCTGAGAACGAAGGCCGGCAAAAGTGGATTGTCTGAGAACAGGATTCCCTGAAGGCCATTCACAAATAATGGCAAAGAATCCTGCCCTAAAACACAGCGCTCGATCGCCTTAATTTTGAGCCCAATTATTCTGGTACCTCTTAAAATCAGAGAAAAACTGCTCGTAACGGAAGCTCTCTTTGGGGGGGCGCCAACTGCACGACAAGGCCGTGTTCCATGCGTCCATTGAGCGGTGGGTGCAGAGGGCAACCGCCGTCTGACAGCAGTCGCGAGCGGAGTTTTGAGCTCGAGTATAGAAGGACCCCAGATTGGTGCCTAGGACGAGCTCGCAGCGGAAACTCCTCTTACGAGTCAAAGATGCATACACACGTTAAGTCGAAACGTTGTTAAAATGAGCGTTAATGTAAAATAGCTTTCTGTAGTAAATTCCACGGATCAAATTTCCAGTACGACGAATAAGGACTCATTTCATATTCTTTTGTCAAGCAAAACGTTATTTCATGACCAACTTGAATTGGTACTCGTGCATATCTAAAGCAGTGAAATTGAAAAATCATTATGTAGCGTTTGCAGGAACATAATAGTGTCGCACGGAAACTACGCTGAAATAACGAATAAGTGTGACCGAAGGATTTGGGATGAAGCTAGGTTATTGATGACATCATTGAAGAATACAACCATTCGGGCGCATCAGTCCTCCAAGTCGCAGGAATGGCTTAGTGACCCACCCAGGCGGGCGGAAGATGGCACCCGTCCGCAGTAACGGAGCTTGCACCAAGGACGGCGCTGCAGAAGACCCAGGAGAAGAAGATGAGCGACCCGGAGACAAATCTAATTGCCAAGTCACGACACCTAATCTCAATCGACACGAAACACCTCAAAATTCCATTGCTTCCTTTTTCACACCCGAAAAAAGTGCCGTTGCAAAGACCCTTTTGGTCGATGAAAGCCTTGCATGCACATCGCCTCCATTAATCTCATTGGGCTCGAGAAATTTTCTCCCATCTCTTCCATTAATCTCCGTTAGCTTGAGAACTTAGACATCAATTGCCTTTTAATTTCAGCGAACAGAAATTCCTTTATTGAGACAACCTTGGAGCAGGCGAAAAAAGTGGGTACGAAGAACCTTGGACGAGCATATGTATTGTTACTCGTGAAGCCGCTGATAGTATAATACATTCATTGGGTCTTCAATGGATTCCTTAAGCTATTTACGAAATACAACCTATTGTTATAATACATTCGTTTTTAATAAGCTTGAGTTTTCTCCTGCATCAGTAAGATGGTTGTTACATGAACATTTTATGTTAAACCGAAATGAACATTTCCGTTCTCAAGCATCAAAGGCGTGGTTGATATTTACAGAATATCTATATTGATAGAGTATAAAGTGCATAAAATAAAATACTGTCTTTTGTTGTATCTTTCGAAAAAAATAGACAATTTCTTGAAGTTGAGTGTAAGCTACGATGCTCATCAGTGACTATGCCAGAGTCGATGAGAACCAAAACTGTAATTGAATTGAGAATATTCGCCGTTGACAGCTTAGGAGACTCTAAACAGAGGGGTGCAGCGAAAATTAACACCGATACTCGTATCTCATACGCAGCTTTCAATAGGCAAGAAAATTTAACTTATTCACTCATTTTAGGGCATTCGTACGTTTACCAAAGGTCAAAATGACTAACACAAACTCCTGTTACGTCAGTTTATGACGGGGCACTTCAGTTTTTCAGAGGTACCGTCTCCCATTCCCTTTCGTCCAGTTGTAAAGGTTGTATCCTTCAACTTGGCGAAGATGCGCTCATCACGACATTTTCTGGCCAGCACCCCCACCCCATACCAGCTCATCCGTTCCAGATCAAGAAGTATACTTCAGACGGCACATATGACAGCACCAATAGGATATCATAACGGGCTCAGCGCACTACACATCGGGTAGCAGTTCGAAAATTGCAGCTGCACTGGATGACTGCAGACATGAAAAACCTATTATTGCCTTCTCACATGCAAAAAAAATCAGGCGTTGCTGCGCAAAGTACGGGCTCACCCCACATTGCTAAGGAGGAAAGAACATTACCGTGCGTCACGGGACTGCCCTGAAAACTATACAGGCGTAAATTCCGGTGCTACATATGCAGGAACCGGCATTCTTGAGCTACGTAGGAACACTGCGCGTGGGCGTAGTACACCACATCGCTCGTAAAAGCGTACATCGAGCTGTTTTTTAGAGACGTACACTGCACCGTTAGTCAGAGGCCCGGCTTCCCAGTCGGTTCCGGCATCCCTTTTCTCGCTCACGAAGGTCGTCGCGTAGCATCGATGGCGTGCCAGCGTGAGCAGTCAGAACGCGAAGGTCGGCCTCCTGCGTCGCCGACATTTGAACGTGGGAGTTGTCGCGGGCTCGGTCGCGTTAACCTATTGACCCTCATTACTATTCTTTATATTATTTCTAAGTGCGAAGGAAATTTCGAAACTGGGTTTTACAGCTTCAGTCGCATAGGAGGATTTCCATGGGATTTTTTTGTACAAATGTAGGAGGAATTTCCATTTTTTTATATTTTGTGGAAAGTTCTTATTTTTAATGAATATTCAAGCTTGGCGTTATTGAAATCGGTGACTTAATACTCAGTGAATATGAAATTCTGTGGCCAAATAAAAAACAGGAAGTTAAAAACAGCAAGTTATAGTGAAACTTGGAACATTACATTTTCATCACTCTTCACTACGATGAAATATTGTTTATTAAATAAAATGCCTCAGAAAAATTAGGCCCACATGCCTTCAATTTACATCAGTTGATTTTTCCGAAATCGTTTTAAAATTCTGACTAATAATTATGTATTTTATAATTCATGAATCTATTAAGTACTAATATGCAAAACCACTGCTACTTGACCATACATAACGATTCTAATATACAGATGTTACGACTCAATATTTTACTCTAGTTTATATATTTCCCATGGAAATATTCAATCGAACTGCAAGTCCTGTTGCTCTAAGTCACGACTTTCAAAAACCTTTAGCAATTGAAACAAAACACAACTCATTACGTAAAATTAAACTTTCACTATGATGCATATTTTGAAGCATGTGTACACAGTTTATTTCTCCTAAGAAGACATAGCTTGATGCACCCTGAGAATTTTGTAAAACATACAAATATTGACTAACTACGCATTACATGCCGACAGTTCATAGAACAAAAATGGCACTCGCAGCAAATTAGCTGTTACCTCTTTTAGAGATTCATATGCTATTATGCACTCTACGTAAAACGAGGTCAAAAATATCCCTGGAAAATCCAACGTCATACACGCAAATAATTTCCTGTAGTCAAAAGTTTAGACCTCAAACTAAACAGTTGGGGAGCAGAGTAAATTCTGAATCGACTCTTAACAATTCATCGCAATTAATTTGGGGTAGGAGCCGCGTTCAACCGCCCGCATCCAGCACGCCAACGTGATGACTTGGCGAGGAGTCGCTCTGACTGAGCATCCAATTACAAATGAATAATTCGAGCTTCAACACTTCCGCCTTCAATATTCCACCGCCTCAGCTCACGAACGCCAAGTGGAAAGACAGATAAGAGCCGAGGAGGGTTATTTTGTAACGTATTTAATCGAAACTCACATGCTCCATAGCACCGGAACGAACAAGTTTCTGACGCAAAGACAGAGCAACCCATAAATGAGGTTCATGACATCAGAACAAAGGATTGTGACCAAATTTAAACGGCCATATAGTCATCGCGGTTGCCACGTTCGTGTTTCCACGTATAGAGATGCATTGTCTGAACCCATCCTTGTTGTTTACGCGGTCTACGTCTCTACTTGGCTATGCCCATACTAGAACTGTCCTGCTGCAGCTCTATAATTTAGAGTTGATCTTCACAAGAGCAGTGCGAAGAGTGTGACATCACTCGCTTGTAGGTGGTCCAGCACGGGGGAGTTTGTTCAGTAATATTTAACACACCCAGCTCTGGTCAGGGACTCTATACGAGCCCGAGCCTAACCTTCGATGACTGATGTTCGCGAGTGTTAAGAATGGTTTGAGGAAAGATTTCAGCTGCGTTACTCCAATGGAATTGAAATCAAAATAATACTTCTAAAAAGGGGTTGCGCAGGAGAAGATGACATAAATTAGTGTCATAATCAAGACCAGGAAAGCACTTCTGAATTTCTTAAAAGTAAGCCCACTGTTTTGTTCAAATTAGTCGTGGGGTAAATTACTTATTATTACTCGTAGTGAAAATAAATCAGGCACTAATCATTTTAGGCTATTTGTTTTACGATGCAGTGATTGCAACTCTATGGTTATTGAATCAACCGATGAAACTTAAAAGTATGTGAAGAAGAACATACATCAATTTAAATATGTTGATGTTAATTTGGTTCAACAGTACAGTAGGACTAAATAAACAATGCATGAAAACAATGTATGCATATCCCAAACCGTGGTGATATCCTCGAAAGAAAAACCATACAAAAAGTCTCACAACATTTGAACGATTACAGCAAGAAGAAAACAAAAAAAAGAAATTAATTTCGTAGAAAATGCCAGAGCGGATGCAAAAAATTATAGCGA